>CM042146.1:126083588-126388588 GCA_023376005.1 Doryteuthis pealeii
AAAGAGAGAGATTAGGATAGATAGATACATAGAAACTAGATAGATAGATAGATAATAGATAGATAGATAGTGAGCAGACTGTGATAGATAGATAGATAGATTGATAGATAGATAGAAAGAAAGAAGAAAGAAAGAAACTGAGATAGATAGATAGATAGATAGATAGATAGATAGATAGATAGAAAGAAAGAAAGAAAGAAAGAAACTGAGATAGATAGATAGATAGATAGATAGATAGATAGATAGAAAGAAAGAAAGAAAGAAACTGAGATAGATAGATAGATAGATAGATAGATAGATAGATAGAAACTGAGATAGATAGATAGAAACTGTGATAGATAGATAGATAGATAGATAGATAGAAATTGAGATAGATAGATAGATATGAAAATTATTGAAAATTGACATTAAGTGAAAGTGATGAAAAGCATAAAGTCATTTGGAAATGTCCCCATATTCATTTGATGTTTGATTAGATCAAAAGGCAGAAATCAAATTATTCAGCGCTCAACAAAAATCGCTGTTGATTCGCTCACTGTTCAGCCAACTCTTTAGTCAGCCAACAAGTGAATGTACACAAGAGATCAAACGTTCAGTCACTTTGAGCCATAAATCCAAAAGGTCTCACTCTCCACTTTATATTTCCTCACTCATATACATTCCTACTTTACACCTGACTCACAATCTACAACTAACCTTCAATAGCTGATTCCCAATATTGATGTCTTCGTAGGCTTATCTTCTATTAAGAATGAAGATTTGGTCTCAGTTCGTCTGTAACCGAAACTACGTCACTGCTTACGTCACATTACCCAAAATCGTCAATACATAGAATAAAAAAAAAAAAACTTTAACTGTATTATATACACAGAAAATTTGAGTATGCTACCTTAGACGGTCCTTATTGCTTTTTAAAATAAGTTCTAATAAATACACGTCTGGTATTTTATATTGTATATATAGTTTGTTTTATTTTAATATATATATTCAAAGTTATCTAACGCAATGAGTTTTACGAGTGAATTATTAACAAACAACAAAATAGTCAATTTTTTCAGAATTAAAAGGTTAATTAAAAAGTTTACAAATGAATAAATACCAACGATTTTATGAAAAATGTGTGTAAAATATTCAAAATAATTATTTAATTAATAATTGATAGATGCATACAATAGTTTATTTGAGGGGGACTGAACTAAGTTTCCATTTCAAATTTTTTTTTTTTTTTTGTGTTGTTGTTTTTTGTTGTTTTTTTTTTTTTGGGGGGGGGGGTCTTGTTTTTTTGTTTTTTGGGTTTTTTTCTTTAATCCTTTAATAGATTTAATGATTTTGCTTACTTATGATACAAACCTTCTGAAACTGAATTTTTAACAGACACCTTCGGGCAATATCTTTCAAAAAAATATTTTTACACCGCTCGAAGGCATTTTTTTTTTTTTTTTTTTTTTTTGCTTATCTATCATAATGTTTTCTTTTAAAACAAAATCGACATGTTTATTACAGCTAAAAATAAATCAAATCCCATTAAAAAAAAACAAAAAACTTTCGGATTTCTGATATTGACTAAAGCTTAGCTTAACTCAAATGATATTTCATTCAATATTTTGTGGCACGGATTTACGACAATTAATTTGGGATCAAAAATAAAAAGGATGCATTATGAAAATTTTTGTTGCTTTGAAAAATATACTTGAATGTTGACTAATTCGGGCTGAGCCCAACAAACCCGACCACCGGAGTTGCCACTGATATATATATATATATTATTATACTAAAGCTGAGCGAATCAACTTTTGATTCCCTAAGGCTTTTTCCTATTTAGTTTAATGACACGAAAATTATACTAAATTATTCCTTATTTTTAGGATTGAATTATGTTTGAAAAATCCATTTTAATTGGTTCTAATTAGTCGTAATTTGCAATTAAGTCAAAAACTGATCAATCTCTTACTTTACTTTCTGTCTATCACTTTTTCCTCTCTATGTATCTCTTGATTACCCCCTCGTTATATAATCTTAGTCTATCTGGGAGTCAAATCAAAACAATTAGGACCAATTGACTCCCAAAACGAAATAACTAGCAGAAAATCTTATTATAATTGAGATTCGGTGTGCGACTGCCTGTAACCAAAAGTACGGCATCGCTTACGTCACAATACCTGCAGGAATTGCGTAAGTTTATCAATGAGTATTTAATTTATAGTCAAAATCATTAACACTTGTAAAGATTTTTAAATGCCATCCTTGGCCAGTTGAAAAGGGCTTAAAGAAAGTCCTGAGTTATGGAATCCATTGGTAAGCGTATAAGTCCTATCCTGCGTATTGGTAAAGGTCCAGTGATTTAATCCTATGTCCGTCGTCAAAGAATGTCACAGTAATTATGTCCAGTAGGGTCGGTTTAAGTATTTCATCAACCTCAGAGTACTGCCAGTGATTGGCCAAGAGTTAGATCATATGATTCCGGCCTAGTCTATAGGTAAGAGCGGGTATCTAGCACACACCTTATATCTGGAAAATTCTCAACAACACATAGAACAAATCTAATTTATTAATGACGGAGCCTAGAATACATTGACTGCATACTTTACAGAGGGGTAAGACACCCCCCCAACCGCCACATGCCAAAATGAATGTCCTGCGTGTGGCATTAAAGTGCATCCAGTGGTGGGTGAGGCTCTAGTTCCGGAGTTCTGCGAGTGTGGGATCCCCTGTTCATTCTCATTACTCCGAGGCTCATTCTGACCTGGATTGATAGTATAACCACGGATGCCCTCATAAGAAGAATAGAAACGAACTCTCTTCAATATATATATATATATATATATATATATATATATATATATATATATATATATATATATATATATCCAGCAAAAGAAGTGGTTATATCACTACGCTGAAGAAATGTTCAGCGTGAATATCTGTTTTATATTGATGAGTATCATCGTTTTTTTAGACGGTTAGTGTAGAAACAGATTTTGAATCCACGTGTTGTTAAATTCAAAATCTGAGGCGTTAGGTGATTGACGTGAGATAACCGTTGCGTAACCTTCTTTCTGGTTACGCAAAGAATGGGAACAGAAAGGGTTTTAGTTAGGTAGTTAGTCGCTAGCCCTTATGATGTGAGGATGGCTGGGCGAGAGGCTCCCCGCATGCCGTTTAGACATCCTAGATTGAGAAAATCTTAAGATTTAAGGTCGGAATAAAATGTGATCACTAAAAATTATATGCCGTGTGTTTGTCTCTAAAAACTAATAACAATCTTGGCATAACCAGTGAACTTTACAAGACCAGTCAACAACAGATCAGAAGAAGGTAGAAGAGCCCGGAACCAAAAGACTAAGAAATTAAAATAGCGACCGATTACAAGAAAGCTAATTACTGCGCAAGAAACAGAAGAAAGTAAGATACCAACCAGCTACTCCAGAAAGTAAGAAGAAGATTAGATATGAGGACATAACCACGGATGCCTTTCATAATCTATTAAAAAAATAGAGACCCAGACACGGATCCCTCTTTCCATTATATATACCAAGCAGAGTATATTACGATTTTATGGGCCCCGGGTTAGCTCAGTCGGTAGAGCGTTCGGCTAGAAACTACAAGGTTCCTAGTTCGATACCGGTCCCCGCCAACTCAGCGTATGAGCAGCACAGGGATCTGTGTGGTAAAGTAAGGAACTGATGGAAGGTGTGGCGCTCCACCTCAGATACCAAAAACAATCTCCTTGGTCTAGCGCTATTGAAAAGGGGATAGACTCCCTCGCTGACTGGCTGATACCGACTTTAGGCTGCCCCGATGACTTTACTTTACTTTACTTTAGGCTTCAAGCAAAAACGTTTGTCTAGTGGAGATCTTTAGTGAAGAATCCTTTTGTTGTTCCTTGGTACTCCTCAGTATTGCAAGTCCTTCGTCAATGATTGCAAATGGATGTCTCTCAGTATCAGTGATTAAGTAGTCAACCAGCCACGCATTCGGGCTGTTGATTGGCTGAGGTTTAAACCACGTGACATCGCTTAGTCTGTAAATTCAAGTGGTGTATTGTAGCATGTATTATACGCCACAAACAGAGTATTTGTAAATAATGCAATGAGTCAAATAGTTCTGCATGATTTAATGTTTAAAATAATTTTGAACTCACAATGTTATAACTACGCATAAAGCTTTTCTTGTTTACTTGTTTAAAATGATTGTGAAGATACATTTTTGTACCGTATATGATTGGCTGTTATTTATTGGTTTTCTGGCATCTCAACCCTTGTTGAGTTATTTAATGCCTAAGTCTCTTTAACAATTATGGTCTCTAACATTACACAAACTAGCCAAATAAAAATACACCCTCCGGGCGATGTAAAAATAATTTTTTTAAAGATATTGCCTGAGGGGATGAGAGCTGAAAATTCAATGTCATAGAGTGTGTACCATAAGTATGTAAAATCGTCAAATTTATTAAAGGAGTAAAAAAAGAAAGAAAGAAAGAAAGACAATTTGAAATGGAAACAGTTCCGATAACTTTAAATATTATATTAGAATAAAACAATCTATATATAAATATATAACGCCGGGCATCTATTTATTGAAACAATGAGGATTGTCTAACGTTGCATGCTCACATTTTGAGTATATTTATTCTATGTTATGACGTTGGATTATGTGTTGGGTAATGTGACGTAAGCAGTGACACAGTTTTTGTTACAGACAGAAACCGGAAGCGAATCTCCATTATGAATAGAGATATATCCGCACAATCATTTTAAACAGGCAACCACTTTGAACTAGTCTATTTGACTCATAGATAGGATCCTAACAGGTACTACCACTCAGGATCAGGGTGGACCTGGGAGTAATTGCAACAGGAAGGTGACTCTACACTCCCCAGAACTGGAGTCTCACCACCAGATGCAATTCAGTGTCATATAACTTACCCAATCTGGAGGCGCGTGGTGTAATGGTTAGAGTCCGTAGGACATCGGCTCGTCGACCCGAGTTCAAATCCTGGATAAGGCTGTTTGCATATCACATAGCGTTAATATCCTTGGAAAAGGTATGCATCGAACTACCCTCCCTCCAGCTATGGGTAAACAGCAAGGCAGACTGGGCTCTTTAACCGTATCTAGGTAATCAGTCTAGGAGAAAAATAACTCTGAATTCAAACCTGCTTAAAGAATTGACCTTGTGTCACATCCTGCTCGTTCGGAGAGGTTGGTAAATGTATATATGGAAAAGTAAATAAACCAACACAAACAGTTAATTCTATTGGAGGGGGGGAAGAAGGGCTTTTCCTCCATCGCTTTTTATTTGCGATGATGTATCAATTGTATACAATGTTTCCTCTTACGTTAAACATAATCCAGTTTATCTTATAGATAGATAGATAGATAGATAGATAGATAGATAGATAGATGAACAGACTAGCATAGATAGATAGATAGATAGATAGATAGACAGATGAACAGACTAGCATAGATAGATAGATAGATAGATAGATAGATAGATAGATAGATAGATGAACAGACTAGCATAGATAGATAGATAGATAGATAGATAGATAGATAGATAGATTTGAACATACTGAGATAGATAGATAGATAGATAGAAGCTGGCGACGATAGATAGATAGATAGATAGATAGATAGATAGATAGATAGATGAACAGGCTAGCATAGAGATAGATAGATAGATAGATAAACAGACTAGCATAGATAGATAGATAGATAGATAGATAGATAGATAGATAGATAAACAGACTAGCATAGATAGATAGATAGATAGCTAGATAGATAGATAGATAAACAGACTAGCATAGAGATAGATAGATAGATAGATAGATAGATAGATAGATAGACTAGCATAGATAGATAGATAGATAGATAGATAGATAGATAGATAGATGAACAGACTAGCATAGATAGATAGATAGATAGATAGATAGATAGATAGATAGATAGATAGATAGATAGATAAACAGACTAGCATAGATAGATAGATAGATAGATAGATAGATAGATAGATAGATAGATAGATAGATAGATAGATAGATAGAGATAGATAGACTAGCATAGATAGATAGATAGATAGCATAGATAGATAGATAGATAGATAGATAGATAGATAGATAGATAGATAGATAGATAGATAGATAGATAGACTAGTATAGATAGTTAGATAGATAAACAGACTAGCATAGATAGATAGATAGATAGATAGATAGATAGATAGACTAGCATAGATAGATAGATAGATAGATAGATAGATAGATAAACAGACTAGCATAGATAGATAGATAGATAGATAGATAGATAGATAGATATAAGCTGGCGACGATAGATAGATAGATAGATAGATGAACAGACTAGCATAGATAGATAGATAGATAGATAGATAGATAGATAGATAGATAGATAGATATTACATCCCTTCTCTTGTGATCTGAAAGCTTTGTGTTAGGAAAAATACACAAGGGGAATAACTCGGTTTTGCCCATAGATCTACAAGGGGAATAACTCGGATTAGAGTATTTTCCCATGGTTGATTCATGCACTAATAAGAGTACATGTGTTCAAAAAGTCGGTTGTAAGGGAGATATGTACGTAAAAATAAACAGAAATAAACAAGATTTTTGCGGTAAAATAAAAGGAAATCTATGGTAGACCAATATTGTAAAATTATACCCAGCATTTCATCGATTTGAGTTATCAGGGGAGATAACTTTTCAAACGTTTGGTGATCAATACATGAAAATACAGCCATTTAAAAAAAATACAACTGCATGTCTTAACACGAAAATATCATAAAATGTGTTCTTAATTGTGCTTGCGCATTATTTGAAATGAACTTAATTGTTATTAAGAACACATTTTATGATATTTTCGTGTTAAAACATGCAGTCGTATTGATTCGAACAAATTCGTATTTTCAGTGTAGATTCACGGTGAAATGAAAATGGCCGACCAAAACATAAGGCTTCCTCAAAGTGAAACAAACAAGGTGAAGTTACTCTCATTTATGTAGCTAATGTTCAGATTACTCAACATGAAATTTTCCTCTTTTTTTACGTGGGGATTTTAATAGAGCATTTTGCGTGGATCCAACTGGTGATTCAGTAATATGGATACGCGAGACTAGATTTTTATCCGCCCCCCCCTTTCCATCGACTAAGCCAACGCCAGGTAGCCGCTTCCAGTATTAAGTAAAGCTTAGTAAATCGTAAGCAGAAATAGTCAATTTGGAAATTCAATCCAATGTAGCTGATAAGGGAGACAACTGCGTTATACTGAGTGCATATAATCAATTATCTCCCTTGGATATGAATTGGCTTTTCGTCTGATTTTAAGTTTTTTTTTTACTTCAAAATCCCAAATGATTACAACAAGCTGGGTGCAAACAAATAATTATTATAAAATAAGAATGAATAATTTAAACTATATGATTAAATAAATTATATATATTAGTAGTCGTAGATAAGATTACTTGAAACCATAAAACTGTGTGCGAATTATTTATATTAGATAGAATTACTTGATACAATATAACTGTACAAATAAATAGTTATAGACAAATAAAAAAATTCAATTAAAAGATGCAATGAAACATTGAAGATATAACTATAATTCCAATTTTATGGAGACGTATGGTCTAATGGTTAGAGTAACAGGAAATGGACTTGTTGACCCGAGTTCAATTCCAGGACGAGGCTGTTTGAATTTCATATAGCTCTAATACCCCTGGGAAAGGTATTAATCCAATTCTCCCTCCAGCTATAGGTAAATAGCAGGATAGACTGGGCTCTTTAACCATGGCTAAGTAACCAGTCTAGGAGAAGGAAAACTCTGAATTCAAACTTATTAAACTCCACTTAAGAAATTGGCCTTGTGTCGCATCCTGCTCGTGTGGAGGGGTTGGTAAATCTATTAATAATGGAGATTTGCTTCCGGTTTTTGTCTGTAACAAAAATTACGTCACTGCTTACGTCACATTACCTAAAATCGTCATAACATAAAATAAATACATTCAAAATTTGAACATGCAACATTAGACAGTCCTCATTGTTTTTTAAAACAAGTTTTAATAAATACATGACTGGTATTATATATATATATAGTTTGTTTTATTTTAATACATATTTAAAGTTTACATTTCAAATTGTTTTATTTTTTAATCCTTTAATGAATTTGATGATTTTACTTACTTAGGGTACAAATTCGCTGACATTGAATGTTTTACTCTCACCCCTTAGGCAATATGTTTCAAAAAATCTATTTTTACATCGCCCGGGGGGTGTTTTTTTATTTTGTACTAGTATATATAATTCCAATAAAGATATTTACAAATCAAATTTCGATATTAAATAACTCACGGGGAGTTGATATGCCGTTAAACAAATAAGCCAAATGAAACCTGATACTTGAAGAAATACCGAGTAATCCACCTTATTTCAATCATCCTATACAAGTCGATTCTACCTGTTTGTATCTACCCAACCCCTCCGTAGCTGGCAGGATGTGACACAAGGTCTATTTTTATGCAGGGTATAACTTTTTTTTAAATTCAGAGAGAAAAATCTTGGGTTTGAAACCAAGCTCAGCAGCAGAAATATCACCAAAGCGCTTTGCCACTTGTAAGATACTTTTGACCATTCTTAAAAAAGAACAAGGGAAGAAACCTGGCAGATGGAGCAAAGGACAATGTAATTGATATGTACTAGGCATTACACTCGAGAGATGACATAAACAGACTATATGTATATAGAAAAGAATGAGGAACGGGACTCGCCCGGATTGGGGATTGTATAGATGCGACAATTCGAGGACTCGAAGAATTCATTAAAAAGAGCAAAGAAAGACTAATTATAGTAGTAAATGACAGCAACTGTAACATATGGACAAACAGAAAGAAACAACAAAAACTAGTAAACAGAAATGAGACGAAAAACAATTGTATGAATATTTTAAACGACAGATTTCACTCGAGAAGACTTGAACAAGTGTAAGAAAAGGAAACCTCAAGATAGAAACTGAATCTCTTATCATAGCAGCTCAAGATATCCCTATAAAGACCAATGGTTATTTCCTATAACTCCAACATAAACAAAGGGGAACCACTCTTGACTGATAAATTATTTATTTATTTTCCCATTAAACTAACCCTAAACCCTAACCCTAAACCCTAACCACGTCTTCTTTTTCCTAGTAGATCAATAAATAAATAAATAATTTATCAGTCAAGAGTGGTTCCCCTTTGTTTATGTTGGAGTTACATGAAATAACCAGATCAATATATCAAAGTGAAAATGAATAAGACAATAGAATTGAAAAAAAAAACAGAATTTTGAAGATTATAATATTTACTGTCCAATATATTAGAGTGATGCAACTCAGTAGTTATATGAGAATTAAAAACGCTCGTTCATTTTTATCATTACTACCCAAGAAGTCATTTTACTAATTACTGCCCGACAGACCATTTTTATCATTACTGCCCAAGAGGTCATCTTACTAATTACTGCCCGACAGACCATTTTTATAATTACTAGCCAAGAGGTCATTTTTCTAATTACTGCCCGACAGACCATTTTTATCATTACTGCCCAAGAGGTCATTTTACTAATTACTGCCCGACAGACCATTCTTATCATTACTACCCAAGAGGTCATTTTACTAATTACTGCCCGACAGACCATTTTTATCATTACTGCCCAAGAGGTCATTTTACTAATTACTGCCGACAGACCATTTTTATCATTACTACCCAGGTCATTTTACTAATTACGACAGACCATTTTTATCATTACTGCCAAGAGGTCATTTTACTAATTACTGCCCGACAGACATTTTTATCATTACTACCCAAGAGGTCGTTTTACTAATTACTGCCCGACAAACCATTTTTATCATTACTGCCCAAGAGGTCGTTTTACTAATTACTGCCCGACAACCATTTTTCATTACTGAATTAATTTTACTAATTACTGCCCGACAGACCATTTTTATCATTACTACCCAAGAAGTCATTTTACTAATTACTGCCCGACAGACCATTTTTATCATTACTACCTAAGAATTAATTTTACTAATTACTGCCCGACAGACTATTTTTATCATTACTACCCAAGAAGTCATTTTACTAATTACTGCCCGACAGACCATTTTTATGATTACTACTTAAGAGTTAATTTTACTAATTACTGCCCGACATGCTATTTTGCTCATTGCCACCCAAGAAGTAATGTTCCTAATTACTGCCCGACATACCATTTTGCTCCTTACCATTTAACTAATTCCTGTCCGACAGGTCATTTTGCTAATTACCGCCCAAAAGATCACTTAACTAATTATTGCCCAACAGACTATTTTGCTCATTACCATGATTTATGAAGAAGCGCAACCAAAAATATGAATATGTAGCATTTTAAAAGTAAATACACTTCTTATGGAGCACTTTGTACGGATCGAACTCACTGCCCTTCTATGGATTACATTGATTGGTTTCCACGTTTCTCATAATTGATGCACATTTCTGCAAATTGCTACTAGGTTGCGTGACCAGCAGCATTATAAAAGTAAAAGACTCACAAAGACTCTTTTCAGATTGGAATATTTCGCTAATATATATATATATATATATATATATATATATATATAAGAGAGTTTTAAAATATAAAAAATATAAAAACATTTATAAAAAAAATTTTTTAAAGATAAATTGAATTAGATATAAATAAGTAAATAAACAAATAATAATAATAATAATAATAATAATAATAATAATTGATTAAATTGATTTATATTACATCCAACACAAAATATTATACATCACCATGGCCACCAAACACAAATACGCTCTTTAATACGCACATACATACGCACGTGCAATCCCGCGCTAGGATACAGTCATAACGTCACAACCAATACGCATTTTCATGGACACGCGCATGACAACATACGCACAAGTACAAAAAAACCCGCATTCACGTAAACATACAACACGGGAAAACAGTTATATAAAAATACCATCATTTTCAACAAAAAAAAAATTCATTTAAAAAGAAATGTCATAACTAGACTGCTTCAGTTCCAGTGATCTTCTGAAAAAGAGATTTTATCTCGAAAATTCAAGAATTAAATACAGGTTAACACACATCATTGTTACCGTATTATTATTCTTTCTTTACACCTGCATTGTGATAGCCTTCTAAATCAACCTTCTAACCATATATATATATATATATATAAACCAACCCCTCAGCATCCGTACGAGCAGGATGTGACACAAGGTCAATGTCTAAAGCGGAGTATAATAGGTTTGAATTCAGAGTTTTCCTTCTTCTAAACTGATTTTCTGACCACGGTTAAAGAGCCCGGTCTGCCTTACTATTTACCCACAGCTGGAAGGGAAGTAGTTGGATTCATACCTTTCCCAAGGGTATTAGCGCTATGTGAAATGCAAATAGTCTCGTCCTGGATTTGAACTCGGGTCGACGAGTCCATTTCCTCCCGACTCTAGCCATTACACCAAGGCGCCTTCATAATATGTATAACCTCTGCCTTGTATCTACCGTCATTTTTCTTTTCTCTCTTGTTAATTTTGTTCAGACAACAGAATATTCTTGCTATCACAATTCGTCATGAATTACGTCATATTTATTCCGTATGAGGAAACTATATATTCAACCAACTGTAAGATTCAAGGTTATAATAATGTTATAACTTGTCAAAACGAAACAAACTCCGACAAGAGTGTTAAACATATAACAAGATGGACTTTAATTAAAAGCACATGGAATAACATATAACATGAAATACAAGATACATAGTAGAGAATACAAATCTTATTATAATGGAGATTGTGTGTTTTTCTGTCTGTAACCGAAACTATATTACTACTCAAGTCACAATTCCCTTAGTTATTTACGTCACATCCTCCATGATTCTATTTTTATTCAAACCTCAATTATTAATAAAATTGTTCTACATTATTTATACTATTAACCATATCTACATACTAACAATATGCAATTATATTTATATATACAACAAAATAGCGGTTTACAGTATGAATGGGAAGGCTAATTTGCATATTGATATTAAAAATGTAATTTTAATAAATATGTGCTAAGTATTATTGATTTCTAATTGTTTGGTTTTATTTTAATGAATATTAGCAAAAATCTCTTCAATTAATCTTAAATGAAATCCAAGAAAAGATAACTGTCATTTTATTCTTTACTTCCTCTTTTAATTAAATACTTGAATTAGAAAAAATAACAATGAAAGACGAGAGTGATGGAAGAGTAAATTTCAGTTGTTCTATCTTTCGATTATATCCCCCTCTGTTTCAAATCTTTTTATCTGCATTCTTATTTAGTTTCATTAGCGTTTCTAATTTAATACGATATTTCATTACATTAAAACTTAAATACTTGCACCCGGAGGGTGCATATATTTGCTAGTAAGATATAATAAAAGGACACATTCATGAATGGAAATACAATATTTAGGTATAAAAGAGATACCTAAATGTATATATAAAATATAGGAGTTAAAGATAGTCCATAAGTTGAAGTCACTTATTGACTTAGTCCGTACGTGGGGGGAGGCCCCCACGAGGGTGGAGAGTAGACACAAATGTCTAACCCATGTTTCCAGGTCCCAGAAGAAGGAGAAAAGAGAGAGAAGATTTTGAACCTCGCGCTTAAATACCAGACTTCCTGGTGGTCGGCACGGAAACCCCAGTGGGAAGATAACTCTTCCAGGCAAAGGGAAGATAATACCAACACAACCATCGTTCTTCTTGATACTTTTGATATGGTTGCTGGACTAGTTTGATAGCAACTTATATCACAACGTTTTTTGGAAGCGTGTGGTGTAATGGTTAAAGTCATGAGAAATGGACTCGTAGCCCCGAGTTCAAATCCTGGACGTGGTAATTGCATTTCACTTAGCGCTAATACCCCTTGGGAAAGGTATGAATCCTACTCTCCCTCCAGCTATGGATAATAGTAGGGCAGACTGGGCTCTTTAACCTTGATTAGGCAACCGGTCTAGGAGAAGGAAAACTCTGAATTCAAACCTCTTGAACTCCGCTTAAAAATTGACCTTGTGTCACATCCTGTCCGTGCGGAGGGATTGGTAAATATATATATCACAACGAGGAGTATTAGTTACACACACACACATACACAGTTAGTCTAGTATTGGAGAATTGAAAATAAAGTGCTCGATTACGGGTATAAGCACTTTATTTATTTATTTATTATAGTTTACAATCAATTTAAGGTGCGATTGTTACAATTGGTTTCAAAGCAGCGTGTTAGCCACTTATCGTCAAGACAACGCACCCGTTATATATATATATATATATATATATATATATATATATATATATATATCGCCAACTAAAGCGTAAACGTAACGCTCTCCTATATAAGGGATGGAGCACTCTCTGGCGGCCTTTACATACAGAAAATACCTGTAGAAAAATAGCAGGCATAAACTAAAAAAAACAATATGAAGAAAAATCAATAGATGGAAATATATATATATATATATATATATATATATATATATATATATATATATATATATATATATAGTTTATGCCTGCTATTTTTCTACATGTTGGCTCTTGCTTTCTCCATGGCCAATTCCAAATTACCTTTGTATTATCTAGCTCAGGGATTGAACTCCCGACTCACGTGTGTCATGGTATTCCAGAATTATTATTATTAGTAGTAGTAGTAGTAGTAGTAGTAGTAGTATATCTAAACAACACATCTCTTTCTTCTTTTTTTCTTTTTTCTCTTTTCTTTTTTTCTATTTTTATTTTCCTGGCTTAACTGGTTTATCCGAGTTCACAAGGAAAGAGTTTTGATTTTCATCGACTCTGTCGGGAGAAAAGAAAACAATAGATTTTATAACAAACTCAAACACAAAACAAATGTGTCGGTTCTGTGGTGTAGTGGTTATCACGTCTGCTTTACACGCAGAAGGCCGCGAGTTCGAGCCTCGCCAGAACCTGTTTTTTGGAGTTTTCTTTTTTCTTTTTTTTTCTTTTTTTTTTTTGAGGGGTTAATGTTCATTAAATATGATATTCGATAATATATATATATATATATATATATATATATATATATATATATATATATATATATATATATTATCGAATATTATATTTAACGCACACACACGTGTGTGTGTGTGTGTGTGTGTGTGTGTGTTGAGATATTCAGACAGAGAGACAGAGGGAGTATTTTGTATTAGAGAAATGAAAATAAAGTGCTCGGTTACAGATGTAAGAGCTATATTTATTTGTTATGCTTTACTATACCAGGAGTTTGTTACCATTCGTTTCAAGCCAGAGTATTAGCTACTTATCCTCAAGGCAACTTTGAAATCCATGTTACTCTATTTAAATACACACGTCGCAAAGAAGCAGCGCATGTGTTGGGCTTTAGTGACCTTTTCAGTAGACCAAACATAAAGATAAATACAATATGGAAACCAATCATTTAATAGATTAAATTAAATTGTCTTTAAAAGTAAATTACTTTTAAAATAAAAATATCGGAAAATAGCTGATATCATTGAATTTTACGCTTCGATTTGTGCAGGAAACGCCAATAAACAATATTTTTTTTAAATGATCGTGACGCTTCTCGTGACACATCTCAGATTGAGTCATTGCTATGCACGGATAGACACTGAACACCTGAGGAAGACCGACTGTATAGCGGCCAAAACGTTGTGTTTTTACATAAAGACGAGGACAACAGTCTGAAAAATCAAAATTATAAATGTAACATGTGCACAATTCCCTAATCTCTAGGCTTAAAATAACCCCAGACGAGTTGACATGCCGTAAAACCAATCAATTAATAATTTGTATAAAATTATACACATCAACCCTCTGTTTTGTCTTAATAGTTTTAGGCTAAAAGTGAAACGAGGGTCTTCTTACTCACACGTCGTCTTCGGCTCGCTGTGAAAACAGCAATGTCCTAATGAACCACAGTCTGATGTTAAACGCTGGACTTTTAGATGCGAAAGAGGACGAATTTGGGAATTCATCACAGTTATATTAGAAAATTCACGTGACCTCTAGAAACACCGTGATTGGACTATTTTGTCATTCCATGTGCGTCAGATAAATCTCAATAATGGATTTAAAATTTACGTGTTTTCTTCAATAATTTCTGAGAAGAAAATTATTTTGGTGATATTTTACTGTAAACCACTATCACCTTTTTACATTATGGCTTTATAAAAATACTTTTAATAAAGAAAAAGATACAAGGTTCTGGCGAGGCTCGAACTCGCGGCCTTCTGCGTGTAAAGCAGACGTGATAACCACTACACCACAGAACCTGGTCAATTGCTATTCCATACAATTTATTATTTAAATATAATTTAGTATTTGCAGTCGATACTTATTTTTATAGATCCAAAGAAAAACAACGTCTATTGATTGACAACGCAATCGCTTGGTTAAAACGAAAGAGAAAAATGAATGACATGTTTTTGTTTAATCGGAAAGGCAAACAGAGTAATTACATTTAGGGAAAATAGAAAAGAAAAAGAGCAGAATAAAATATATGAAATTATAGCGAATTCTTAGTTCGATACCGGTCCACGCCAACTCAGCGCATGAGTAGCACAGATTGGGTAATCTGATCTGTGCGGTGTGGTGTTCAATCTCACCAAAAAACAAAAATAATCTCCCTGATCTAGTGCTAGAGCAAATGGGATAGACTCCCGCACTGTCCGACTCATACGGACTATAGGTAACTTTATTTGTTTAACGCCGTATCAACTCCTTATGGATTATTCAATGCCGAAATTTGATTCATGTATAAATGTTTCATTTGGTTCATTTGCTTAACGGCATATCAACTTCTTGTGGGTTATTTAATACCAAAATTTGATTCATTTCAATATTTCATTGCATTTTTTACATGACACTTTTTATGTGTCTATAATCATTTGTTTTCACTCAGTTATATGATGCAGATATGTTTTGGACACTACGCCATCGTCCTTAGTGGATGGAAAGGTGCCAACAATATAATATCGAATATTTCTATCTGATACGATAATTTGCGAGATCCGGATGCAAGTTTCGGTTTTGGCGAGATTGGCAGATGCAAGAGAAAACAAAAAAGAAAAATGCTAACCAGTGTAAGAGTTCTTGGAAAACCTTTTATAGAAAAAGGAATCGTATGTCATCATCATCATCATCATCAGGTCGTGCTAGTAGCACGGATATCCATGACAATCTCTTGCTAACCCGTGATCATTCATTGTGCTCAGGAGGTCCTCTGTGCAGCATCCAGCATTCATGCAGTGCTGATCAATGTAGTCTTTGCTGGACGACCCATTATGGTATGTCCATTTATTGGTTTCCACTGGAGGATGACGCTTATGAGTCTGTCCCTGTTTATCCATCAGTGTCCACCATGTCTTGTTCGTTTCACTCGAATAGTTTGTGCAATAGGGGGCATGTGGCCGTACAGCTGCTTCCTTGTGGAGCGTTGTTTCAACGATTTATTCAAGATCGCATGCAGCTCCCACCTAGCTTATTCTCCATGCGCTTGGTGCAGCCATACAGTTGTACTAATACAACTACAGCTTGGAAGAATTGCCGCTTTAACTTGTCAGTGAGATTGGATTTCCATACGTGATAATCTGTTTATTGTAGACATGCCTTCCTTATTCGTGCATTAACATCGCTTTCTGTGAATGAGATATTACTACCTAGGTACGTGAATTGTTCTACAATAGCAATGTCCTAATGAGCCACGGTCTGATCTCTAACGCTGGACTGTTAGATGCGAAAGAGAACGAATTAGGGAATTCGTCAGTTATATACGGAAGTTCACGTGACTTTTAGAAGGACGGTGATTGGACTATTTTACCATTCCACATGCATCAGATAAATCCTAATAAGTGGTGTAAACTTCATGTGTTTTCTTCAATAATTTTGGGGCTAAATCTTTCTGAGAAGAAAATTATTTTGGTGATATTTTACTGTAAACCGCTATCACCTTTTACATTATAGCTTTATAAAAAATACTTTTAATAAAGAAAAAGATACAAGGTTCTGGCGAGGCTCGAACTCGCGGCCTTCTGCGTGTAAAGCAGACGTGATAACCACTACACCACAGAACCCGGTCCGTTACTTATCCATACAATTTATTATTTAAATATAATTTAGTTTTTGCAGTCGATACTCATTTTTATAGACCCAAAGAAAAACAACGTCTATTGATTGACAACGCAATCGGTTGGTTAAAACGAAAGAGAAAAATGAATGACATGTCTTTGTTTAATCGGAAAGGCAAACAGAATAATTAGATTTAGGGAAAATAGAAAAGAAAAAGAGCAGAATAAAATATATGAAATTATAGCGAATTCTTGGTTTAATACCAGTCCACGCCAACTCAGTGTGTGCGTAGCAGAGACTGATCCGTGCAGTAAAGTAGGAAGCTGATGGTAGGTGTGATGCGCTCCAGCTCAGAAAAAAAAAATATCCCTGGGATAGCGCTAGAGAAAAGGGGATAGACTCCCTCGCTGTCCGACTGATACTGATTATATGCAACTTTATTTGTATAACGCCGTATCAACTCCTTATGGATCATTCAATGCTGTAATTTGATTCATGTCTAAATTTTACGTTTGGTTCATTTGTTTAACGGCATATCAATGTCTTGTTGGTTATTTAATACCCAAATTTGATTCATTTCTAAATGTCTCATTTGTTTAACGCCGTATCAAATCCTTATGGGTTATTCAATGCCTAAATTTGATTCATTTCTGTTATACATCAGAAAAGATATATGTTATGTTTTTGAATATAGCAGTCAAATATATCTCCTGATTCACAAATTCAATAACTCGATACACTCACTCACCAACAAAACAAATTAAAACACTTTGGAACAAAATATAACAAAGATTTTTGGTTGAGGAAATTTTACATCAAACGGATGTTGACCCGACAGCAATTTCAAAGACAATGAACAAAACATGTCTTTGCGCATGAAGATCCACGCAAGCTTCCGGATGAAATTTACAGACAATTAAAAAAATCCCTTTTTTTTCTTTTCTTTTTTTTTTTTTTTCAACCAATCACAAACTTTCCCCAAAAAGCTTTCCAAAGCGAATCTCGATCCCAAACTCAGTTATAAAAACGGTCGACTAAAAGTTACGAAAGCAGTCGACTCTGGAACTGGTACACAGCGTCACATTTTCGGACAAGACCAAAGGCAGCTCAGCCTACCGACCCACGCTACATCAACACGCTACACACAACCAAGTTACCCGGCCAAGAAAGAGATTTTCACTCCCTCACCTACTCACACCACACCGAGTGAAGAAAAAAACTATATCATTTCTAAATTTACCAATTTTGTTTATTTAAAATAAACATTATTAATCTAATTCTCTCATCCATTTTGTTTTGCTACCATACGCTTTCTTGTTATATATCATTTCTAAATATTTCGTTTGGTTCATTTGTTTAACGGCATATCAACTTCTTGTGGGTTATTTAATACCAAAATGTAATTCATTTCTAAATATTTGATTACAATCATTATTTTCAATATTTCATTGCATTTTTTAAATGACACTTTTTATGTGTCTATAATCATTTGTTTTCACTCAGTTATATGATGCAGATATGTGTTGGACACTACGCCATCGTCCTTAGTGGACGGAAAGATGACAACAAGATAATATCGAATATTTTTATCTGATACGATAATTTGCGAGATCCGGATGCAAGTTCATGTTTTGGTGAGACTGGCGGATGCAAGAGAAAACAAAAAAGAAAAATGCTAACCAGTGTAAGAGTTCTTGGAAAGCTTTTATAGAAAATGAATCCTATATAGAAAAATAAATAAAATACTAGACAAAACGTGACCCGTTTGATCACCCATTGAGCTCTAGATAGATCATTGGGATTAGGGAAAAGTGAGTTTGCAAAGTTAATTTTTTTTTAAATAAATAAATACGACCGGAGAATTTTTAAAGAAAAAAAACATTAAAACAATTTTGTAAGATTTTGAATTATGTCATCACATTACAACCATCGGACGGAAAACTCCGGTTTCGACCAGAGGGTCCGGTGGCTTCGGCCTTGGACCACATAAGTTAACATCGTTGATCCCAGGGGTGCATCCCCCAGGCAACACCTGCCCCCTCGATTTAAAGGGGCAGGGCTGTGTTTATTGCCCAGTGCACGAGGCACCCCTCTTGAGGGGGAATGCCGACGGGATCAAAGCATTTTTGCACCCGCCTCCCATGAGCTTCGGTTTGTGGATGTTCCCACATTAATAGGGCCTTGTGCATAACCCGTACACGTGGGGTATGTGGTAAATATTCATCACCTTAACCACCATATTTGCGGCCTAAATCACCATAGACGTTGCGACCTGGTAATTACGTGGTCAGCATCAAAAACAGTAGCAAGCGTTTTCTTTGAAGCTGTTGGCTAAATGCTTTTAGGCTAACAGCATGGCTAGGTGGAAGTAGGAGCTGCTTTCTTGTACGCCGTCTTGAGATTAAAATAAAACTAAAATAAAATTATAATTTTTTAAAAACAACAAACTCCCATGGGCCTTCACCGGAAGAACCCTCTAACCCGGTCAGTAAAGCCTAAGTCATAAAACTATTTCCTGCCTTTGTCTCTTTCTTTTTCGTTCCTTAAATTCCTTCCTTTTCAGCGCGACCACCAAATGAGATGGGGTTAAAAGCGAAAAACCATAAGAATACGCAACAAGAGTATCCAGCTACCTTTAAACTTTAAAACACCCAGTAATCTCCTAATGAACCACGGTTTGATGTTAAACGCTGGACTTTTAGATGCGAAAGAGGATGAATTAGAGAATTCGTCACAGTTATATAGGGGGTCCACGTGACCTCTAGAAACACAGTGATTGGACTATTTTGCCATTCCAAGTGCGTCAGATAAATCCCAATAAGTGATGTAAACTTCACGTGTTTTCTTCAATAATTGTTGGGCTAAATCTTTCTTGGAAGAAAATTATTTTGGTGATATTTTACTGTAAACCGCTATCACCTTTTTACATTATAGCTTTATAAAAATACTTTTAATAAAGAAAAAGATACAAGGTTCTGGCGAGGCTCGAACTCGCGGCCTTCTGCGTGTAAAGCAGACGTGATAACCACTACACCACAGAACCTGGTCAATTGCTATTCCATACAATTTATTATTTAAATATAATTTAGTTTTTGCAGTCGATACTTATTTTTATAGATCCAAAGAAAAACAACGTCTATTGATTGACAACGCAATCGCTTGGTTAAAACGAAAGAGAAAAATGAATGACATGTTTTTGTTTAATCGGAAAGGCAAACAGAATAATTACATTTAGGGGAAAGAAAAGAAAAAAGAGCAGAATTAAGAATAAAGTAATCGCAACACAACAACAGAGAAATGTATGTGAGACAGAAGAATGTATCCAAAGAGACAGACTGTGAACTATGCACGTATGCACGATGAGATTGTAGAGCTTCACTTATTTATCTTAGCTTTATTTCTAATTCCTGTTCCTGCCTATCTTTTCTCAGATGGTTTGTTCTGCTGTATAGAGATTCGTGTTGTGTTTTTGTTGTATTGTTCTTTTCTAGTCCTCACTCTTGCTTTACGGCCACGTAGATTCATCTCTTATGGGATTGTTGTCAGAGATTCTAATTGCCAAAATTTGCTGTAGTAGTTTGAGTGATGCAGTGCAATGAAGTTGGTAGGATGTCTTAATGGCTAAATCTTAATCTCTTCAGTGTTCAAAGGCTCATCTTCTTTCCTTCCTCTTGGTTTTGTTACGCTCTTTGCTTTCTTAGAGGACACATATGAGCTTTCACCAGAGCCACTTGACTGAGGGGGCGGACTACATAAACATTTTATGAGGAATATAGTCACTAGATATGATTTTACGGACATGAAGAGTTCACTATCGTTTAGGTGTTGGATATTTGGCCCAGAACAGATATTAGTTAGTGTAGTCCGAGAATCTCTCGCGCGAGATCAGTAAACTTGTCGCGTTTTTCGTGTGAGTCGCTCTGAAAGAAATCTCGCGACTCAGTAGGAAAAGGAATTCTGACATATGCGTGCCTTTGAAATAACTCATGTCTAAAAGACCACCCTCATGATGTTTTGATGTTACCACAAGATCGGTGAAAATCAACTATATTATAATAGCTGTGTGTGGGAAAGGGCGCAAGACATGGGGTCAGCGTTGCTTCGTGCCATTACTCTCGTTGACATTATAAGTACTCGAGATATACTAATCTATCCTGATTTAACTCCCCTAATCCTCTACCCCAGATGTCTTTAAGAGTGGGCGTCTAGTTTATGACCGTAAGAAAGGCAAAATTGGGTTCTTTCCAGCTATTGGCAGGGAAATCAGTTCATACACGATGACAGATCTGATGCTTCAACACATGAACCTTGACTCTACGCTTCATATCTGATCACTTGTGTCACAGGCCACTGTTTATGCTGGTGAAAGAGTTTGGGTACAATATGCTTCACAGTTTTCTCAACTAATACTCAATGCTACTTGGATAGAAATGAAAATCATACTCTGTAGACGAATCCTATATCGTGTAACATAGATTAATCAATCATTATTTGGTACTTTATACATACAAAAAATGTTAGCATCCCAAATATAGACTGTCACTGAACTCCTCATATCTTATATAATGCTGGCGTAGCTGAGAGCGTGGTTGAGACAGATATAACTATATTTCATGTATATATATCTTAATAATATATATATATATACTAACATTAACCATTACACATTAATAATGTTGAGTTATTGACTTTAACTACCACCTATTGATATCTAATAACTAACCTAGAATTGGTCCAAAATAAGTTAGATTAAAATATAATAATAAATTAATATGTACATATATAACATATAATTGTCTTCACAACTTAAACTGTCGACCAGACATCTTGATAACGTATAACACTAGGTAGGACCGTAGTATACTAGTATTCCCTGAAGTATCCTCACACTGGTGAACTGAGACTCTTTCGGAAGGATAGGCTGATTACACTGACTCGGATACCTATAGTGTATTTCCGCTGCTACACCAAGATGAGATTTTTTGGCTGCATAAACTCTAAGCAGTATTGAGAAGGTCGTCGTTTTTTGACTTGTAGAAGATATATCTATTGCTTTACCTTTATGAAAGCTTTACATCAACCACTGTGACCATATCTCCTCGGTAAGTCATCTTTTCCATAATATATATCAAAGATATAGATATTTTTATTTTAGTTTACGTATGAATTTCACCATTAAATAGCGGTAAATTCATATAATCGAGAATAACAGAATTTAGCTACATATTAATAGAGAATGTCTCACGTAATTTCGTTTCGTATTTTCTCTGACTTCAGATGTTAGGGAGGTGACAATGAGCCACCACAGTATTATATGAAGCGCTTTTGCGCACATCGGCCATTTCTCCAGAGAGATTTTGTTCACCGAGTGAAAGATGGATTGCATGAGGTATGCTCTGAAGAATGTAGACTCATCGCAAGTTCTCAGTTTTTGATGGAATCACACTGTTACGACATAGACTGCAATGTAGAAAGTGAATATTGAAAGCACATAACAAGGTGTTTGCTCATCAAAATGTGACTATCAACTTAAATTATAAATCCGACCGTAAACTGTCAAGGAATGTTTGAGAGATTCTAGAAGATTATCATCTCTCTCCGTAGACTGGTTTCTACCAAGGCTTCGTCTGGGAATTGAGCACGCTCTGGATTCGAACGAAGTACTATTATTATGTAGACACCACGGAGCTGAGGTCACAGCTCTAGTTCCAATATGATATATATAGTAGATATAATGTTTCAGATTACTATTTCATATCATAAAACTTATTTGTATATAGTTATTTTGAAAGATTTCATTAAACATTAATATATAATTTAACACGTTTAATAATAGAAATTATCAAATTAGAAGAGATTACTATAATAAAGCCTACTTTAGAAGTATTATTTTGTTTGGGATTTGATTGAGAGATGCTCGCTGAATATTAAAGATTTTGAGAAGAGATATAGAGCACGATGCACTGTAGTCCAAAATAGGCGGTAGCTGAGTTGGCCGAGGATTACAAACAAACCCTAAGAAATGAAGTATATAGAATTTACAGATGTTTGATATATATGGGATGTATGGTGATAATCATGAAAGTTTGTACTTAAGAATTATTTCGCTGGAAGACTAGGATCAGTAGTGAGTTGAATATATTGATCATCAGAGATTATACAGCGAATGGGGATGATTCTTTACTATTTCAACTGACACGGTGTTCAAGCCACTTTCTGCAGAAGTCAAAGTGTAGTTCTTGGAGGGGCATGATTGCAACGCACAGAACAAGGAATTAAAACATGAGTACGAGAACAAACAGGTTTTCTCCACTTAGTCACTCTTTCTAATGTAATGCATAGTCTTTATAGTCACAGCCCACTCAAAGGCGTGGCTGTAATACGCTGCTTGTCCATATCTAATTCTCTCTGCACTTCGATCAACATGGCCTCATTTCATTTTTTATGAAAAAATTGAAGCGATAGACAAGCGATCATTTTTTGTGATAGATGGTTGATTTTCTACTTGAGGAGGTGATAGCAGAGAGGCTCTGTTACCATTAAGTGAGTATCTATGAAATAGATGATCTCAGGTTTGTTGAGATGATAGTGTACCTATAAAGTAAATGAGCAATTCTGACTGTTGAAGTAAACAAGCAACCAAGCAACAAAAAAAACAATCGCGAATTTCTTGCTCAAATAGAATGTGTGCCTCAATACTACACACTAGATACACATTATGATAGGCATTCTTGAATAGGATAGAAAACTCTTAGTATGCTCACTTACTTTCATTAATATATCCAATAGATTTCTTGTAGTGATGGTCCAATAAGAGAAGACAAGTTCGCATAGAAGAAAGATTATGTGATAACAAGATATTCCATTTCTTTTATGAGATTCTTCATCGCAAAATAGATAGTTCTTTTTTTTCTTTCTCTTTTCTAGTATACAAATTCCAATTTGTATCTCACGGTAATGTCATGTTAAGAATATATTATGTCTCATAATCCCCACCTCGAATTTGTTAGATAGATTGCTGTTTAACATCCGAAAACAGATGTTCGACTCAATAAGGGTCTTAGTTACTATTAAGTGTGTGGGCCACCCCACAAGCGCTCATCGGATATCACGTGAAATTGGGTTGAGAGATATGTCTAGTCAATTAAATAACAAATATATTGCGCTCCTAGTGACACTTTGACGCGAGACGTGAGACATTGGTTGTGTGAGGGCCGCTCTGTCTAAGTCTTGCTGTTATCTTGAATTGTTGTTCTAATAACCAACTAAAGCGAGAAACACACGCCGCCTGCTCGACACCCATCTTCACTTGTGTGTGAGATCATTCCGCAGTTATTTTAGTACTCGTCTTGTTGTGGGGGTGTTGGTCCCGCTCGCGCGCAGATCGAGAAACACTCTGCTTAGTTCTGAACCAGCCTCGGCTTTTTGTCTTATTTAAGAAAATCACCTTTAACAAAGCTTGATACGCCATATGTCTTAGAGTCAGGCTCCTCTTATTATGAGCACGTAAACCACTGAGTTGATCCCTACTACCGCCGTCTTTCTGCTAGAGAGAAAACATTTGAATGTTATTTCAATATATTGGACACGAGATAGTACAAGAGCACTCTCATACTCCACGTCTCTAGTCTGTATAGTGTACGGTATTTTTATTGTTTTTATTATTTTCTAGTTGTTTCTTGTTGGATTAGATTAGATTTTGAAACGAGCGCTTAAGCGCATATGACCTTCCGAAATTATAATCATCAACACTGTTTAGAATTTCATGAGAGCATTAGGGATATCGAGTCCCAGAGAGGCTGATGGATGTCTTAATTGAGTAACACCAACATCTAAAGCAAATAAACTCCAGAACGTCGAGAGCAATTTTGTAAAATTCAAATATACATCTCTTCTCTCAAGATGTGTGTAAACAAAAATAGGTAGGATTGTACCTCTATTTTTCAAGAAAAAGCGATGAATTATACTTTTTCACATCGGATGAGAGTCTTAGTGCATTATAGAAAGTGTAACCTGGATCTTTAGACTTTGTAACAACTATTTTTACTGGTCTATCTGTCTTAATAGGAGAGAGATAAAGAGGGGACGGTAAGAAAAGTCCAAATATAATTACTATATTCGGTGTTAGTTTGAAGTGCTATAAAGGTCAAATGATATTAAACTTTGCAATTGCGACCAGTGAGTGTGAAACTGTACTAGTTTGGACGTACCCTACTGAACACACTGCGGACTGTGTCTTTGAGTAATTAAGAACATATTTCGTTTAAATTAATAAAAATGGGGAGATTGTGAAAGGAGAAGAGCTATAACGGTCCCCTCACAAATGATTTTTTAACACATGGTGGATTAGTTATGAATATATTATTCTTACTGCATATATGTCCTTATTGCGCAGTTATGAGAAAGGAAATTACCAGACTCGATAGTGGTCTGTCAGAAGAAGTGCAAGAGATAAACATTTGCCTGAACAAAGGAATAGGATGAGAATTTCCTCATAACCTCGTAACGTAGCATACAATCCAACAATCACTCATTAGCTGTCGATCTATTCAGCACAGCCGTTGAACGACCACTAATCTAATTCCCATAACTCCTTTTGTTTCTTTATTATTACTTTTCACATCTTAGAGACATATTGAGTGCGGTGCACCTTAAATAAGACTAAAGCGCATGTAACTGTTTTTTGAATATAAGCAGCTGTCCAATTTTGATATGAATGATTAATTGGGAGAAGACCTCCCGTAGCACAAATGCGTACTACACTAGAAAGGATCTAGTTGACGGAAGAAGTAGGCGCACCTAACAAACCTCACTGCGTGATTAGAGAGGTCGTGCTTACAAGGCAGAGTGTGGGACCAGCAACCGACTCGCTGACTACAATATCTCGTGACTCAAAAGGAGATATAGCATAAGAATAGTTAATAATGAGTGTACGCAATTAACTGCTGTTTGTATTTCCTGCGAGCACTCCCACTATTTATTCAAGAGTATAGGAGACGTACAATGGTAGAAAATAAAACCAGTAGTGCTGCGACTGATCGCATTTATATGCGCTTTGTTGGCTCCTGCAAGATATGCTGAGAGCGTGTACGGACATAAGCAACTTATTTTATGAAGATTTTTTCTCTTTTATTTTTAGTTTCTGCTGCCCGTGTAGAAAGAGATGACTGCTGAATATCTCGGGTCGATACACGACATACACTTAGTCGAGGACAACGAGAGTAAATTTACTGTAAATAACTAATCAAGCACGGTAGCGTGCTTAGAAAGAGTAGAGAAATTGAATGAAACACTCTCTCTGTCTCCTAGAGCAAATACATATACATTTTACACACATAAATGAGCAAGCAAATGTCTTTTGATATGCGAGGATTGTTGTATGTCTATCAAAATCGGATACGGAGATGTTGATGTAGTTGTGAATCTTGCTTTCACTCAATAATATCCGATACGTTTCTCTCATTGAACTTCTCAATTGTTCGGAGAGATGCTCGCTTGATTATTTTGTGTGCTGATATGAGAGATTTTCAATGAATTGAGTTTACTTTTTTGAGAATAATCAGCGGCGGCATCTTATTCACTTTCACGCTTCGTTGTCACGTATTCCTCTCCTGATGTCTAGATCTCTTCCAAACGGGCACTCAGCGCTGCATTTCATTGCTAGATAATGGGAGCATTCAGCTGATAACTTTTGTGCGCCCCAATTGAGCAACAGGCCTCCTCCAGCTGAGAGAACCACTATTATTATGTAAAGATTCGCACCAACCGCGCCAGCTTTGTAAAATATAATCTCCGTAGTAAGGGTTATGCTCGCTCCTCATCCTTCGTCTTGTTGTCTCTCAGTCTTCAATATGTCCACTTCCTTTCTGCATTTTATCACACACCATGACTAGTGCTTAAGGATCGCACTCGTTCTTCCCTAGTACATGTAATGTGAGATTCGCTCAAAGTGGTACTACGACACAAGAGGGAGCTGTCTGATCATCTCATACACTCATATACCCGTCTGTTTCGTCGAGAGATCACTGTTTTTTCTATACACTGCTATCTCAATATTCTCGATGTGTGACTATGGTGAAGTTGTTTCGCCACGCAACACATGACGAGTATCTTGGATCACCAGTGAGACTACCCATAGTGTCGTGCTGTGCTTGAGCTAACTAGAAGGATGCCTTTGGTGCTACACTACGATAATCTCCTCTTTCTATCATATTTCAGTGTTCTTTCTGCTCTATTCTTTGCAGATGAGACCGTTGTGATGATATTCTCGCTTCTCTCATCTTACATTATCGTCATGATAAAATGAGAATTAAGTGTGTCAGAGTAAATGGGGCGAGCATTTGAATCCATCTGATCCATTAATCGTCTGTTCGTCAAGATCCTTTTTCTTCGTTCTTTTCATCCTTTTTTTTAACTTCACTTCTGCTCACACTCCAATAATCTCCGCTCTTTGTGCAAGCTTCGTGTCGTTCTTCAAGCATCTTCTGTTTAGTCTCTTTATGTATGGTCTGACGTGTACATGATTCGGTATTAAATGAATGTTCATAGTACACTCGTTTTGTTCCATTCTCCTTAAACGTGAGTTACCGTTTTGAGAAAAGATAGCATCGTCAGAATCGCTGGTATGATACTAACTCAAGTCTCGGGCAAGTCCGCTAATGCCGAGCGTGATTACTGAGTAGATATAAGAGGAGCCGAAAGGAGGTGGAAAACACATGTATCGCAGTGTTCATTTTAGAAGTGTTTACCTAGTATTGATATTGATTTTAGCTCTAGAACAATTTCCGCGATGAGCTATGCAAGTATTTGTGTTTTGAGGATCATCGAGGAAAAGTTCGACTCTGTGATATGTTTAAAACGCTGCTATATCCCTCGGTATAATAGAGCTGATACTATGCATATGTCACAATGTTTGATACAACTCTCTCTCTCTTTCCAGCCGACCGCACAGATCCTTAGGTTGTCGATCCACAGATTTCCCTCTAGAGTGTGCTGAGCAATACGATATTTTCCCGATATGTCCCGCTTATGCCCCTATTTACCCTCTATCACCGAGCTGTCGCATGTGTGGGAGAGTTTTTGAGAAGATACGCATCGAGCATCTTTCTCTTCTCTTCCACGCATGGTCGCTACTTCAGTCTCACTTATAAGTGCTTGAGATCTATCGCACATCTGCAAATCCATCGTCTCACATTTTTATTTATCCGTGGATTTCCATAGTGAGTTCATTTTATTCGGAGTCATTCCGTGTACACGTTCGTTCCAATCATTGCGATAGTTACGATTAATCAATAAATATATATGTATCTCAACAACGCTCAACAGAATCAGTACCTAATTCAAAGATAAAGTAAATCCGGCTTTTGACTGATATTTATTTTAATTATATTAGGCTGCTGTAGTCCCGTTGTGGTGTACTGGTTAGTAGACTATGAGAAAGCTGGTACGATTGGCATAAAAGATGACGTTACTCTTTATCAAAAATAGAGGCTCTCGAGAAAAAGTGACTTCAGATCACTCGGTGTACTCCATGTTAAAGAGTAGGTCTAGTCCCTTGGCGATCTTGGTGTCAAATCCTACCAGTGGGCGTAATATTTTTATCTTTTATCTTTATTTATTCGTTTACTCGCCTCGAACACGAGTGACAATTTTCCTTTCGCTGTGAAAGGAATGGTAGTACGAACACGTGAAGGAATGGGGTCCTTTAGGAGAGCTCTTTCCTGATAAAGATTTCATCTTTTATCTAACTACACCTATATAAATGGACACATATTTGGACGCGCGTTGTTGTAATGATTATTGTCGTAGAAGATGGACACGACGAGACGAGTTCAAATTCCTAGATAAGCTGTTTGCATTACACATTGTGCTAATACACTTGGGAAAGGTATGAATCCAACTACTCCCCCTCCAGCTATGGTAAATAGTAGGGCAGACGGGACTATTTAACCTTGGCGTGGTAACCAGTCTGGGAGAAGGAAAACTCTGAATTTCAAATCCGGTTAAACTCAGCTTAAAAAATCGAACTTTGTGTCACACCTGCCTCATGCGGAAGGGTTTGGTAAATACATATACACTTTAAAAATGGTATGTGTTCAATCATTCTTCCCTCCACTATGAGTAAATAGTAGGGCAGGACTGGGTTATTTAACCTTGGTATGGTAACCAGTTTAGGAGAAGGAAAACGTTGAATTCAAACCTTGTTGTCGCATCCTACTTGCACAAAGGAGTTTGGTAAATTATTTATATATATTTATAATATTGGCATTTCAGTCTCAGAAGACTATGATAAAGTTTTTATGTGCCCCTGAAGTTACAGCGCCTCCTGTGACTGTGAAGTCCGATGTTTGAAAAACATTCTCGACCAAAGATTTTGCATTTGAAGGCTGTCCCTGAAGATGTTGATGTTCCGATCCTTTGTTGTCGCTGCTTTCTTCTGGATCTCTTAGCTTCATGGTGTTGTGTCAGGGTGACTTCTAACATGAACACTCCTCTACGGAGATTTAAGGGCGGTCCTGAGCTAAATTTTCCCAGCTGGAAGGGGCAATGCCAAAGTACCTGAGATCATTCTTGCAGACATCCTTGAATCGCAGCTGGGGGTGATTAATCTGTCTTTTACCAGACGTAAGCTCTCCATAGAGAATGTCTTTCGGGATACGTCCATCATCCATCCGACGTACATGACCCAACCATCGGAGACAACATTGTCTCAATAGAGAGTAGAGGCTGGGGAGTTGAGCTCTCTCTAGGACTGCTGTGTTAGTGATCCTGTCCCTCCAGGTGATGCCCAGTACACGTCTAAGGCAGCGAAGGTTGAAGGTATTTAGCCGCCGCTCTTGGTGGGAGTATAAGGTCCATGTTTCACTTCCATACATGAGGGTGCTGATAACACATGCCCTATACACTTGTACCTTTGTACGGATAGTGAGCTTGCTGTTGTCCCACACTCTTGCTGAGAGCTTCGCAAAAGTTGAGGCAGCTTTTCCAATCCGGTAACTGAGTTCAGTATCAAGTGACAGGTTGTCAGTGATGGTGGACCCAAGTTAGGTGAAGGTGTTTACGGCTTCCAAGGCTGTAGCTGTTGATGCAGGGAGGATTTACAGTTCCCTGACCCATCGTCTTGGTTTTCTTTATACTAATAATAATAGTAATAATATTGATAATAATAATATATATTTATACCGTTGTAATTACTACGCCATGAAAAAATTATGGACTTTAACTTAACTTTTATAGTTTTGTTTTATTTTCATGTCTTAGAATGCTGATTTAGATTAACTTTTGCTGACAGTGCTCATAATAATGTTTAAATGAAGAAAAAAATAATGTGCTTAGTTATTTTTGGGTCCATGAAAATCAGCCTGTGGACTCCATTCCCGGCCAGAAATTAAATGTGGCACCAAAGTATGTATCTACCAGACCGTAATATGGACTATCCTCCTTCATGGCTGTGAATCCTGGTCAATACTTCCCTGACATACTCGTCCTTCGGGGCGGGGGTCCAGTGTGCTTCGGCCACTGGATCAGGGTAAAGTACAAATAATAGCGTCGATCCCAGGGGGCTTTCCCCCCAGGCAATACCTGTCCCCTTTGGGGGCAGGGCTGGGTTTATTGCCCAGCGCCTGAGGCGCCCCCCTTGAGGGGGAATGCCAAGGGATTCGACGCAATTTTTGTGCTTTCCCACCCATCAGCTTCGGCTTGTGGGTGGGCCCACATTAAAACAAGACCTTGTGCTCAGTCCATACAAGTGGGGTATGAGACAAATACTACCTGGTCAATTAGGGTGGAAGAACTTTGCAGAAGAATCGAGATGTTTGATCACTACCATCAATGCAGCATCCTTCACGTCAGGTGGCATCATTTCCTATCAAATGCCACGGTGTGCGTTGTTGGTGCAAAATCACGAATCGTCTGCGCTGGTTCAGTCATGCTCTTTGCTATCAACCTGGAAAATACATCCATGAAGCGATCACCCCCAGATCACCCTCCAGATTCGTAGTGGTCAACAAAAAATGTGACAAATGACAGTGAGGGCTGATCTTGAACAAAATATGGACCCTTGTCTCTACCGATTGCACCACTGGAACCATGAGTGGCTAGAGATCACCCCATTCGCTTGAATCAAATCACCACTAATTCTTATAACATTAACATCCCAAATGTCAACTGAAATTTTTTTCAGTCTTTATGTTTACCCCTGAGTGTGTGTGTATCAAAATAATTTGTTCAAAACAAAATTTAAGAAGGTTTAGATCTCTGAATTGTGATAATTTCTATTTAAACTGTTAAATTATTTATGTTAATGAATCTTTCAAAAACTATTACAATAAGTTATGAAGGTAATCTGAACATTAGCTACATAAATGAGAGTAACCTCCCCTTGTTTCTTAATTGTGCTAGCGCATTATTTGAAATGAACTTAATTATTATTAAGAACACATTTTATGATATTTTTGTGTTAAAACATGCAGTTGTATTGATTCAAACAAATTCATATTTTCAGTCTAGATTTACGGTGAAATGAAAATGGCCGACCAAAACCAACGGCTTCCTCAAAGTGAAACAAACAAGGGGAGATTACTCTCATTTATGTAGCTAATGTTCAGATTACCGTTATGAATTCAACTGAAACAAAAAAAAATATTTGAAAAATATCAGCACACTTTCATTTTCACCAAATCAGGAGCAGCGGAACACTATGCATACTCTCTGTCCAAAGCCAGGATATAATACTATGCATTGGGCATGCATATGTGGCTGCACAGTAGGTGGATATATATATATAATTCTAGGTAGTTTGATACATAGGTAGTAAGTCAAACACATATATGTGTATGTATGTGGTAGACCGAATTAAGTAGTAAAACCCATATATAAGATAAGTATATATGTGTGTGTATGTATATAGAGATAGATACATATGTGTGCATGTATACATACATGTGTGTGTATGCATATATGTGTATGTGTAAGTAGGCGTAAAGTATGTGAATGGTCGGTCAAAGAGGCCATAAAAGGTGAGATTAGGGTTTAGAATAGATATGAAAAGTGATAAAGGCCAGAAGCAGACAACATGTCTGGTCCTTTGGCACTTAATAGTTGACCAGTTGGTCATAAAACATCATGAGGGTGGTCTTTTAGACAAAGAACCCTTTCAAATCCTGCAGGGTTGATAAGATCTCGGAGGATGAGATTTCAACAAGATTTGATAGCGAGAATTGGGGTTCTGGGAAATTCAAAAAGTTTTAGTCAGTTAGCTTCTGGACAGCGAAGAGAGCAGATGAGCCTTGAACACTGAAGAGATAAGATGTTAGATGCCCACTAGAAACCAGCTTTAGCAGAGGTCGCCAAAAGGAACGGGGGGGGGTGTCCCCCAATTTCGACAACCATGGGAGATAGCAGCAGATAGATGCAAGTTATATACCTCATCTTTGCCATTTCTGAAGTTCACCTGACATTGTCTTCTCTTCATCTCTCTTGTTGTTGTGTTGTTTCCCTTATGACACATGGGTGCATTCCAGACACGGCGTTGGGGTTGTGAGACGATAGATACGGCCAGTGACAGAAGTGACAGAGATGATCCGGACAGACTGCTATTGATCATCAATATTCTCTCCGGACGTCCTGTACACAATGATTAAGAGCATCGATCTGGGAGACTGCTATTGGTAGTGATCAATATTCTCCCAGACGATTTGGAAGAGAACGGTGGAATGATGACGACCCGACCCCCATGTTGTCATAAGGACCCAAATTCACTCCATATTTCATCATGAAGTGTCGAATCATTTTATTGCAGAACTATAGTATTTGGCGATCATTTTTTCCATTAATTTGCACAGTTATATAGTATCAGTTGGTAGAGTGTCTTGCTAGAAATCACAAGTTTTACAAAAATAAAAAAATATGTATATATATATATATAATAAAAACAAATACAAAAAAATCTGTTTAACAGCATTTTTGTTTTATACTCAAAAAAAAAAAAAAAAGAAAAAGGCAGGACAAGCATCTCTTTCTTAACAGAGGAGCATATCACACCTGAAGAAGGTCGGTGAATGTACAAGTTGAAATGTTGTGTAAACCAGAGCTGCAAATCTTGACAAGAAGCTCCAATGAATTCAGGGTAATCTGAGGATATCTGTCGCAGCATAATAACCATTAGGAGCAGTGGAATATCTTTGGGATAAATGAAGTTCTTTAACATGGTAGGCACCAAAATCATAATTACCAAATTTCTGAAAACAAAACAGAAATGATTCTTTTAAATTCCCAGAAAGACAAAATAAGAAGCGCTATAAAAAGACAATCTTCTCAGTCGGTAGATTGTCGGCCTTGAAACCACAAGGTTCCTGTTTTGATACCTGCTCTCAGCATATGAGTAGCACAGGATCAGTGTGGTAAAGTAAGGAGCTGATGGTAGGTGTGGCGCTTCACTTCAGACGCCAAAATAATCTCCTTAGTCTAGTGCTAGGGATAGACTCCATCACTGATACTGACTTTAGGCCACCCCAACGACTTTACTTACTTTATGTATACTACTCTTTGAAATGAAAAACATGAGAATATTTTTGAATAAAAATGAGAAAATTAAGATATGGTTACTTGTGTTATTTTAGTAGGATTTTCACAATTTAGTACTGTTTATTAATTACTTTTATAAAATTATATACTTTTTTGTATATGTGATTTTTAAGCAAATAGTTTGTAGGTAAATATTTTCATTTGCTTTTATAAACTGGTAGAAATATTTTTCATTAACTTCATGTATATCAATAAACTGGTAGAAATAATTTTCATTAACTTCATGTATATTAATAAACTGGTAGAAATATCTTTCATTAACTTCATGTATATTAATAAACTGGTAGAAATAATTTTTATTAACTTCATGTATATTAATAAACTGGTAGAAATAATTTTCATTAACTTTATGTATACAAATAAATTGGTAGAAATAAATTCCCGTGTATCAATAAACTGGTAGAAATAATTTTTGTTAATTTGCAAATAGATTCATTTGATCCATAGATGGGACCCTACCAACCAAAACCTTCATTACCTTCATTACTCCCAGGTCCACCCTGACCTGGGGTGCTACCACCCAGGGTCAGGGTGGACCTGGGACTAATGAAGGTAATGAAAGTTTTGGTTGGTTAAATTTTCCGTTATGTCAACTGTTGGGTTCTTTTATACCAAAGATGTTTGTTTTATTCATTCTTGTTGAGTATTCAACATTTCTTTTGAAACACATTTTTTAAAATCTATTTAACCCATAGATAGGATCCTAACAGGTACTACCACTCCAGCTCAGGGTGGACCTAGGAGTTATGGCAATGAAGGAGTACTCCACACTCCCCAGAGTTCCAAAATTGGAACCTTATCATTAGATGCAGCTTAGCATCATATTCAGGGTACTAAATTGGTAGAAATAATTTGTTTGATTTTTCATTGACTTCATGTGTATTAAAACATTAGAAGAAATAACTTTATGTGTATTAATGATTTAATTTTTAGTTAGACCCATGGAAATTTCATGGGTATTGATAAGCAAAGTATCATTACTTTTACATATTTCTGTAATTACTGACAAAATAATTCTATTATACAAGGGTCGATGAAAAATTCTTGGTTTGGTTTATTTAATAACATATCAACTCCTTATGAGTTATTTAATGAAAAAAATTGACACAAATAACTATTCTTATTTAACAATAATAATAATAATAATAATAATAATTGGTTTGCACACAGTATCAAATATTCCTATCTAATACTAATAATTTACACAGTTATATGGTTTCAAGTATTCCATACCAATATAATTATTTTGCACACAGTTATATAGTATCAATTATTCCTATATAATATTAATAATTTTGTTATATGGTTTTAGGTATTCTTATCTAATACAAATAATTTGCATGCAGTTATATGGTTTTAATTATTCCTATAACCACAGAAAATTAGCATTTTTTTCTGTTCATTAAAATGAGTTTAGACATGAAAAATTAGATTAATATCCTTTTGAATTTTGTGAGATGGATTAAGCTTTTAATCAATCATATTTTCTTCTTATAAAATTTGGAGATAATTCTATTTTATTTGGATTATGGAACACTTTCAAAGACAATCAGTTAAAGTGGAAGAGATGAAGGAAATAGAAGAAATGAAAGAAAACTTACCCTTAGTACCTGCCTTGCATCAAAAGATTCCCTGGGGGTACCTCTTTGACCTCCTTCACTCCTGTTAAAACCTCTTGATTGACTTTGGTCCTGCTCAGAGGTACGAACCACCCCAGATAATTCTCTCCGAAATAATGTATTCATTATTGTTGCATGTAATTTTACACGATCATAATCTTTCTGCATAAGACCAGCAGACATAAACTTCTCTGCAAGTTGATTACAAATAATCTCCAGCCTTTATAAAGGAAAAAAAATAAAATAAGAATTATGATTTGGTTTGTTTAACGGCATATCAACTTCTGTTGGTTATTTAATGCCAAATCTTTTTTTCTTTTTTTTTAGATACATATATGATTTGTAAGGGAATAGTTTGTAGGTGAATGTCAGGTCGCACAAAGCGCTATAGGTATTATGTAACCCCATACTACCTGCTTCATAGTCTGGTCATTGGCGACTAAGCCGATACCCCCACCAAGCTTGCCTGGTTAGGAGGGTGGCTAAACACCCAGAAACACACGAAAATCAAACCTATGAAAGGGCAGAGGAGGCTTCTCACTCAACGGCCATCTAGCACATAAACACAAGAACATAGATATACCTGGGTTGGTATCCAGGCATAAAATAGTCTAAATAACCCCCACTGCCTTGTGGGTATCATCTAGATAGAAAAAGACTAAGGGAGAAAACCTTGACAGAAATCATGGCTTGGACTCCGTTAGGCAGTTCAGTGTGTAAAACACTATCTGGCAACTCCTGCAGCCAAACTGACGCCAAATGTATTGGTTCACCATTCCTTCGGATCACGCCAGCAAAGCAGAGAGGGGGGGCCCTGTCACTTGGGCAATGCAGGGCCTCCATACATCTTGCCTAGGCTTTTTGTTATTTTTTTTTTAAGTTTGTAGGTAAATATTTTGTTTTTAAACAAATTGAGTTTGAGACAACAGTTTGTAATCAATTTTGTTTTACAGGTGTATTTTTGTAGTACTTATTTTTTTATCTGTTTAACCTATAGATGAGACCCTAACAGGTACTACCACTCCAGGTCAGAGTGGACCAGGGAGTAGTGGAGATGAAGGGGCACTCTACACTCCCCAGAGCTCCAGAATTGAAACCTCACCACTAGATACAGTCATACCCAAGACACTAAGACTCTCAGCCACTGCCTTCTAGTAAAAATTCTCCAGCTACACAAGAAACAAAAGAAATACCAGCCAGATACTCAAGAGAGTAAGTAGAAGAATAAATATGAGGGCACAACCACGGGTGTTTCTTATAAAAAGAATAAAGAACCATCACTCAAATTTTTATATAAGTTAAAAATATAACAGAAGATTTAGATTTTTAGCATTATAGCCTATTTCAGGAAGCCTAGACCAAATGTTCCCAATCATCATTCGCATCTGATGATTGGGAACACTATACATTTGGTATAGGCTTCCTGAAATAGGCTATAATGCTAAAAATCTAAATCTTTTGCTATATTTTTTACTGATATAATTTTGTTCTGTGACTCTGACAATAAGAGCACACATTGAGCTCTGCAAACTACAACACTTTTTTTTAAAAACTTCTATGTCATAAAGAAGATTTCTTCTCTGGATTTTTGGATTATATATATATATATATATATATATATATGTGTGTCTTTTTTATGTTGAAGTTGGGTGTTATTATGAAGGATTTAAAAATAAATGAAGGAACTCGATGTTATGGAGTACTGGATTTACTTATTTTTTATTATTATAATTTAAAAATTTTAAATGCTCCATAATAACGCCCACATTCAACATAAAAAAGACAAACATATATACCGAGAGAAGTATACGGAGACACCTAAAATACAACATATATATATATATATATATATATATACCCAGCAAAGAATGGGTATATAACAAAAAGAAAGAAAGAAAAAGATAAAGCGAGGATGAGTGAGAGGGTGAAAGTCAAGTGGGAAACCCAATGATAAAGTTGGCATATTTTGTGGGTATAAAGTGTGCTGAAGATCACAACTTATATTTATAAACTCTTCCAAAACAGTGGTGGCTGAATCAGCCAATCAAAAACGCCCAAACGTGTATTTAATTTACTATGTAAAGGCGTTGATAAATTGTCACACAATTGCTCACTGTATGTACAGACCAACAGACAAGGATTATACAACTCTCTTAACACGGAGCAACTGATGACAATTAAATAATTCTTTGATACGGATCAGCTGACAAGGATTAAAACTGATACTACATCTTTCTACATCAATAAAGGATCAATCTTTATGTCACAAGAGATCTCCAAATGTAAAACTGCTTTCACCTAAAATGGCCACACGAATTATAACAAATAAAAACATGGATTCGTTGAAACTTCGGCATCTGGCAACTGACCTGGTAAATGCTCATCAGGTCATTAATCATCTTAACAACAGCAACCTTGAGCACCTTTTTGATCTCCATCTCTCCAATACACGCGGGCATGCCTACAAAGTCAGAAAACAGCACTGTTCACGTGACTTTCAGAAACATTTTTTCACACTCAGAATTGCGGAGACATGGAATAAACTACCTGCATCTGTTGTAGGCTGCCGGAGCACTGAAACTTTCAAAGCCTCCATGCTTCCTGTAGTCCGCCAACACTATACCTGATGCCACTCTCCACATACACATGCACACACATACATCCATATTACTACTGTGAACTGTTCATGTTCCTGGCACAACATTATTCTGTGTACCTGACATGAGACTTTGATGAGTTGTGGTGCACCTGAGCACTGTACACAATAAATTACATTATTATTATTAGAACAAATATTGGTGTTTACGTACGTATCATTTTCATTGGGAGAATTGACCTTAATGTAGAGAACATCCACAGCACCGGGATCATCATTCATATATTCAAGGCCACGAAATTGACACTGGATTGGCTGATCTTGGAGAAGCGGTCTGAAAGAAGACATTACAAAATTTTAAAATTCTTTTCATTTGTATCAATTTGTCAGTAAATTAAAAATAAAGTTGTCAGGTTGGCCTAAAGTCGATATCAGCCAGACAGCAAGGGAGTCTATACCCTTTTCACTAGCACTAGACCAAGGAGATTGTTTTTGCATCTGAAGTAGAGTGCCTCATCTTCCATCCTCAGGCAGGTCCTCTGTGCAGCATCTAGTATATGTGCAGAGCTGGTTAATATAAGTCTTTGCTGAACAGTCCGCACTGACGTTCCCATGTGTTAGCTTCTAGATGAAAACATAGGATGAACTAGAGCAGCCAGTTTAGTATTTGTAAAATCTATAATTAGTCGTCAGGTTGGTCTAAAGTCGGTTTCAGCCAAAGAGCGAGGGAGTTTATCCCCTTTTCGCTAGTGCTAGACCAAGGAGATTGTTTTTGCATCTGAAGTGAAGTGCCACACCTACCACCAGCTCCTCACTTTACCGCACAGATTCCTGTGCTCCTCATACGCTCAGTTTGTCGAAGGCCAGTATTGAAGCAAGAACTTTATGATTCCTAAGCAAGTGCTCTACTGACTGAGCTAAAAACATTTATATTCTCTTTTATTTGTTTGAATAATAAAGAAATTTTGTATTATTTGAATTCTGCACACATTGTGTATATTGTTATATACACAATGTTTTGGCCGTTGTGCCCTCCGGCCTTCTTCAGAGGAAAAAGGAAAAGGATAGAATGTCTTTTTTTTTTAGATATTTTTTATTGAATCACCCATAAGGTAAAACACAAAATGCATTTCTTTGAATTTTTGAGATGAGGTTTGATAATTTGTATTATTCAGATTATTCAGATTATTGTCCTCATCTTTATTGTTTTCTACACAACATTTCGGCTGATGCGCCCTTCGGCCTTCTTCAGGTATTTCTTGTTAGACTTGGAAACCTTCTTGTCGAACTCAGGAGCCTTCTTGTTGTAATCGAGAACCTTCACAGAATTTCAAATCGAACCCTTTATTTAATCCACTGGGGTAGACTGTTCTCATTCCGGTAACTATGACTGGTTACAAGTGTTAAGCTATACTAAGTATTCTATGTCCTTATCGCCCTGAGCCAGGATTGAACCTGCAACCTACGGATAATTGTCACTTAGAACTGTATTAACTCAACCCTTATATCCGTTGCGGCATGTGTCCAATGTGAAGGCTCCCAAGTTCAACAAGAAACACCTGAAAAAGGCCAGAGAGCACAGCATCCAAAACATTGTGCATATAACAATAAAGATGAGGACAACTGTCCGAAAAAAATTTTAAAATCCAAATTATCAATCTTCATCTCAAACATTTAGACAAATAATAATAAAAAATGTCTTGAATTGTAAACACAATATGGTTGGTTGATGTTTAATGGCATATCAACAGTTGTGGGTTATTTAATGCCAAATAATGTTATATGGGCCGAGTTAGCTCAGTCGGTAGAGTGTTCGGCTAGAAACCACAAGGTTCCTAGTTCGATACCGGTCCTCGCCAACTCAGCGTAGGAGTAGCACAGGGATCTGTGCGGTAAAGTAAGGAGCTGATGGTAGGTGTTGCGCTCCACCTCAGATGCTAAAAAACAATCTTCTTGGTCTAGCACTATTGAAAAGGGGATAGACTCCCTCGCTGACTGGCTGATACCGACTTTAGGCCGCCCCCTCGACTTTGAGATATATATATATATATATATATATATGATTTCTTTAATTTAATGTTAAACTTAAAACTTAAACTTAATAGTGAGAAATAATTCTTATGTTGGTTGGTTATTTTGTTTAATGGCATATCAACCCTTGTGGGTTACCCAATGCCAAATGTTATCTCTTAGTATATATGAATTTAATTTTATATTAGAAAAAATGTGACCTGTTGGGTCACTCATTGAGCTCTGGGTTGATAATAGGGATTAGGGAAAAGTGAGTTTGCAAAGCGAATTAAATTTTTTTTTAAATAAATACGTCTGGAGAATTTTTTAAAAAAACATTTAAATCATTTTGTAAGATTTCTAAGAAAAGGAACATTTGACCTAATTTAAATTTAAATTGACCTGATTTGTTGAGAAGCTACGGGCTAACTGCTTCTGAAACTTAACATACAAATATATTTCATACTCTCTAAACCCCTCTATTTACAGTCACAGAGAAACTAACATATATAACGAGGAGGTAATCAAGATATACATAGAGAGGGGGAAAGTGACAGGCAGAATGTAGAGTAAGAGATGAGTCAGTTTTTTACTTAATTGCAAATTACAACTAATTAGATCCAATTAAAATGGATTTTTTTTCAAACATAATTTAATCCTAGAACTAAGGAATATTTTGATATGAATTTTGAGTCATAAAACTAAATAGGAAAAAAACCTTTAGCAAACAATCATTGATTCACTCAGTTTTAGTATAATAATAGATAATTGTATAATAAATTATACGTTAATATATAACAAAACATTTAATTTTCTTGATTAAGTAAGGGAGATAACTTATGGAAAACTAAGTTATCTCCCCTAGAAAGGTCAATAAACTTGTTTAGCAGACTGAAGTGGGTTATTTCCTATAACTCTAACATAAACAAAGGGGAACCACTCTTGACTGATAAATTATTTATTTATTGATCTACTAGGAAAAAAGTCGGGGTTAGGGTTTGGGGTTAGGGTTTAGGGTTAGTTTACTGGGAAAATAAATAAATAATTTATCAGTTAAGAGTGGTTCCCCTTTGTTTATGTTATAATTATAGGAAATAACCCTGAAGTGTATTTGTTCTTTTTTTTGATAAGCCTAAGTAAGGGCAAAAGTGAAGTGCTGGAGGTTATAGACTGCTCAGCCACCAGGATTCCGTCTTTAAGCATCACAGGTCGCCACAAGGCTGTAGAAAGAACATGTACTTACTTGATGATATCCTCATTGCATTGGTGCAATAATTTCACAGCACTTTGTACCTCTAAGTCGGTTAGTAACACTAATGTGCCTATCGTCAAATGCAATTTCAAAGGATTCTGAAATATACTGGGATCAAGTCCACGATCCTGAAAGCATAAATTGAAAAATGTATTCCATTTTGATATCAATAAATGTATATATTTAATATATATATTAGATGAAAAATGTTTATTAAATGTATATATATTAAATGTGTATATATAAAATGTATATATCAAATGTTTATATATAGATACATGTGCATAAGTGTATATATATAAAGTGTATATATTAAATCTGATTATCATTAAATGTATATATATAAAATGTCTAAATATATATATTAAATGTGTATATATATATATATATATATATATATATATATACATGTGCATATATATATATATATATATATATATATATACATGTGCATATATATATATATATATATATATATATATACATGTGCATATATATATATATATATCAAATAGGAGTTGCGTATTTGATATATACATTTTATATATATATACACATATGCACATGTATATATATATATCCCATCCTATTGCAATGCCAACTGCAATGGTTGGGTCACACCATCCTCATGCCTGCAAACAGACTCCTCCATAAACTACTTTACAGTAAACTCACAGACGCGGAGGACAGAAGCCCCCAAAAGCAGTTCAAAAACCATATTAAGACAACGCTGAAGAAATGTAACATCACACCTTCAAGCATGGAAGAGCTAGCCTCCAGCAGACAGGGTTGGTGAGACACTTGTCGCACAGGAGCTAAGCAGCTCAATAATGAGATAAACAGAACTGCAGGAGTGCAGCGACATCTTCGTCGTCATGAACAACCAAATGCAAATGGAAATTTTCCCTGCAATGTGTGTAACCACATCTGCAAGTCCAAAATTGGACTAATGAGCCACCAGAGGGTTCACAAGATATGGAGTGACGTCATTGTCGTCTGTGATGGACTTCCAAAAGACAGAAAGAATATATGAAATATGTTTATTGTTAAATGTATATATAACATACATATAATATATATTCCTTATAATAAAAACTTTATAGATTTTAAGAAAAATAGCCCCAAATTTTCATAATACAATACTACTGTATGACTGCACCACCTGGTTTGGTTTGTTTTACGGCATATCAACCTCAGTGGGTCATTTAATGCTGACAAAGTTTTGAAATAAATTAATTCTTAATGCATACTCAATTTTTTTTTAAACACATTTTTCTATTTAACCCATAGATAGGACCCTAACAGGTATTGCCACTCTGTGTCAGAGTAGACCATGGAGCAATAGTGATGAAGGGGTGCTCCACATTCACCAGACCTCCAGAACTGGAACCTCACCATCAGATAGAGTTTAACATCATATCCAGGATATGAAGACCCTCAGCCACCACCTTTTGGCACGTATATGATAAAAAGGGTTGGGGCTTGCCATAAAGGCAATAGGATTGGGACATGGTGCTAGGGCTTCACACGGCCTGTCGATTGATTGGAGTGGGCCTCTCCGACCACTCGTATAATCCAAGTAAGGACCAAAGTGGAGTATTGCATGTCATAGACTGTTCAGCCACCTGGGTTCGATCCTTAAGTATCATGGCCCCATTGGGAGAGACTTACCCCTCTGCAGAGGTGCAGTCGATATATTCTAAATCTCCAGAGCCAACAGGGCTACAATAATTTGAGAACATCTATGAGGTGTGGAGGGAGGGGTTAAAGAAGAAAAATCCAACAAAAAAAAGAAACTTACTCCAAAACATTCCCTTAAGACATCCGTCTTGAAATCATCAGTGTTGACACGGATTTTTTCATCCATTATAGGAACAGAAAGAAAATGAGTAAACGGTTGTTTCTGTCGAGCTGAGATGACCAGGAGTTCCACACGGGTTCGGGCTGAGTTGACTCCTTTCTGTCACGACCCACATCACTGATCGGGGGGGGGGGGAGAGGAAAAAAACAAAAATGTTAATCATTCAAATCAGGGGTTCCCAACCTTTTTCAGCTCATGGCCCACTTTGAAAACAGAATGTTTTGTGGCCATGAAAATATTCTAATAGAAAAAAATATTTCCATTTTACATAAGATATTCATTCAATCAAGATACAACCATATTTACGCACACACTTTATCTCAAGTATCTAAACTACATGTACTTTTCAGTTCTAATTTAATGACTATCTATTATCAATATTCAATTTTGCTATATATGTAATATATTATAGGGGCATATCAAGGGCATAAATCTCTTTCCACTCACTCCTACCGTGAATTAGTTGACATCTTACTTTCTAGAAAATATAAATTTCCCACATATATGATTGGATTTTGTATATAAAAAGTATGTTCTGAAATCAGATAGAATTATAATATTTCCTTGGCCCACCTGAAATTTGCTGTGGCCCATTTTGGCCATGTGGCCATAGGTTGGGAACCACTGATTTGAATGACCAGATGGATCACATCTAAAAAAAATAGAAAATCATTCAAGAAGCAAATAGAATCGACATGGCGTAGTGGCTAATATGCTGGACTGTGACATCATAGTAAGCAAATTCAAACACCAGTCACACTATTACGTTCACTCTCAGAATAATACTCTTTGGAAAGGTATGAACCATCTCATCCCTCCAACAATGGGTTAAATTGTACCACTACTATTTAGGGCCGGTTTAGCTCAGTCAGTAGAGCGTTCGGCTAGGAATCACAAGGTTCCTAGTTCGATACCGGTCCTCACCAACTCAGCGTATGAGTCGCACAGGGATCTCTGCAGTAAAGGAGCTGATGGTAGGTGTGGTGCACCCACCTCAGACGCAAAAACAATCTCCTTGGTCTAGCGCTAGTGAAAAGGGGATAGACTCCCTCGCTGATTGGCTGATACCGTCATTAGGCCGCCCCGACGACTTTACTTTTTACTATTCTTCTACAAGGATGGCTTTGGTATATAATAACCCATGATGGTTGATATGCCATTAAACAAAGAAACCAAACCAAAAGACTTTACTCTACTCAGATAATTTGAAATTTGGTTTGTTTGTTTTACGGCATATCAAACCTTTTGGGGTCATTTAATGCCGAAACAAGTCATTTTTGATAAATGATTTATATACACAGGTCTCAGGTTGCTTACAGTACCGGCTATTGCTTAAGTGGTCACCCAACTAAGTATTGAACAGGTTCATCACTTCTTAACTTTGGTGATCTAGCAGGAACCGGTGCTTTCAGCATGACTTGACCGTAACCAATTTGAAATTTGAAAACGATTCATTTTTTGATAGTCATATATTTACAATATAAATACTATGTTGAAATGATCTGACTTTCCAACATGAGTTACTTCCCTTGTTTTTATTTGTATTTTTCACTAAGAGGAGGAGATTTGCTTTGATTTATTTAAGACTAAAAGCGGCTACACAGCATCACCTGGGTAGAAATGGGACCAAAAAAATGTGGTGTAATGGTTAGCAAGTTAGTCTCGCAGGTCCATTATTATTATGCATATTTTAATTTTTAGACATTTTCGTAAATATAAATTACATCTTCACATTTTTTGCACAAAACGCAAGAATTGGTGACATTTAATTACTTGTTTTATTTTCATAGTTTCATCCGGACATACATACATACATACATAGGTTGGGAACCACTGATTTAAATAACCAGATGGTTATCAACCAGATTAGTTATTCGCCCATTTCATTCAACAAAAAAAAAGAAAGAAATTATAACCACACAAAGAAAAATGTAAGCACGTCCATTTCTGATACGAATCTCTGATGATGAAGTTTATGCTTCGAAATCGATAAGACAAAAATAACATCTTTTTGTTTTTATTTTTCATACGCATTGTATTGGCCTTCAAATTATCAATTATAACATACATACATACATATAACTGCCCTTTACTTATGTATAGATAGATAAATTAAAATTAAGCAAAAAACGTAATTACTGAAAAGAATATTTTACACCACTAAAACTTCACAAGAAATAATTTTTGTAAAAGTAATTCCACTTTTGGTTCCCTGACTTTATTCAATATTGAATAATTAATTAATCCTTACAACAGGATGCCTTATGAGAGAGAGAGAGAGAGAGAGAGAGAGAGAGAGATGTTAGATTAATGAATAGAATGAATTCTTACCTACTGGGCCATCTTGGCCACGTTTTGGAATACGGATTTGTGTCCGAGTGTCCATCTCAATACGTTTTCTTGTTTCTCCTTTTTTGCCAATAATGAACTTGAAGTATTCACTGGCAACATCCACGCTTGTTTCAAAACCAGTCTCTGTCGCTACAATTACATTGTTCTCGTCGTCATCATCATCCATGTACTCCACATAATCCTCTACAATGACAAAAAAAACATTTAAGGGTAATCTGAACATGAAAAAAATCTACTTAAACTTTTTTTCTTTCTTTCTTTCTTTAAAAAAAAAAAAGAAGAAAAATGGACCTTCACCTTTCACACACCAAAAACATTTGTTAATCTGAACATTAGCTACATAAATGAGAGTAATCTCCTCGTGTTTGAGGAAGCCATATGTTTTGGTCAGCCATTTTCATTTCACCGTAAATCTACACTGAAAATACGAATTTGTTCGAATCAATACAACTGCATGTTTTAACACGAAAATATCATAAAATATGTTCTTAATTGTGCTAGTGGATTATTTGAAATGAACTTAATTGTTATTAAGACTTAGCTCACATTTCAATACAGATTCTTTTTCACAATACAATAAAAAAAATCATGGAGAAATTTTAAATACTTAATAAAGTAAATAAGATGATTTTATCATTTTTTAATGAAAAAAATACATTATACAGATTGCTTGATATCATTTCAGATGATACAGGATGTTTTAGAAAAATTTATATAATTTCATAATCTAATAATTTGATAAATTCTCGTTCAAATGATCTCAAATTTTAACAGCATGTGTAGAAATAACAGAAAAAGAAAGAAAAAAATGACAAAACATTAAACATAGAATTTTGATTTATAATAATGTTCTTGTATTGTTATCTTACCAGGAAGTTCATCATGAGCTACTTTTTCTTCTCCAGGTAAACTAGTTGTGTATTTACGGTAATGCCTATTACCTATAGTTATGATGGTTGGTCGTAATACATCCATCATAAAAATATCTCTGAAAAAAAGAAAAAATAGACATTACAAAATAGTTCATTATTTTTTTTTTTATATCAGGCACAGGTGATTATGAACTGCTCTAGATACTTATTGATGAAAAGGGAATTTTGTTTGGTTTGGTTTACTGATGTACCAACCCTATGGGTTATTCAATGCCAACTCTTTATAATTAATATAAAATATAATATACATAATATAACATAACGCACAATATAATATATATATAACATAATGTTGAAAGTTGAAAATGGTATGAAGTGAAACAGACAGGTTTGGCAAGTCGCCTGCCGCACAGAGCTAAGCAGCTCAATAATGAGATAAACAGGACTGCAGAGCATGAACAACCAAATGTAGATGGGAATTTCCCTTGCAATGTGTGTGACCACATCTGCAAGTCCAGAATTGGACTAATGAGCCACCATAAGGTCCATAAATGAAGGGATGGAGTGATGTCATCGTCGTCTGTGACGGACTTCAAAAAGAAAAGAAAAATAACATAATGTACAATATATTACATCACGCAGTTTAAATGGAGACGTCAACGTTACTTAGCATTTTGAAGTATGTCTTTTTCACATGTGAATATCAACAAAGCCGCCACATGCCAAAAGCAGAGGCTCGCAGACTTTAGTTCAGTAATAACTCCTTTTCCTTTTAAAAAAAAAAGAAGCCCCTGACAAAAGTTTTAAAAAAAACGAAACACTACAGTGTCAGCTTATCAAACATCACTCGTCAATGAAACTTTTTTTCATTTTTTATAAAATTACAATATAATATATATAACATAACACACATAACAACGTATGATTTGATATAACATTATATATATAACATACACAACATATACATTATATATATGTATGTCTTGTAAGGGATTATTTTGTGGTAATATTTTTTTTTCTTTTTTGCAAAAATTTGGGAAAATAAATTTAAGCCATTTCCTTTTTAGTCAATTGATTTTATGTCATATCAACTGTTGTTGGGTTATTTTATGCCAAAACCAGTATAACAATTATGGTCTCTAATTATATATACACTGTGTGAGCAGGGTGTAGAAATACACTAACAGCATCCCTTGCAGAGGGATAAAGATAACCCTCCAAAAAAGGGTGTCCTGTATATGACATCAAACAGCATATTCTAAGTGCCACTAACAGGGGGCTTTGCACAAAGATGAACTTTGGTTGGTTGGTTGGTTGGTTGGTTTTATAACATATCAACCCATTGTGTCATTTTATACCAAAGATGTTTTTTGTTTTATTCATTTTTGATGGGTACTCAATTTTTTTCAAACACATTTATTTCTATTTTACCCATGGATAGAACCCTAACAGGTACTAACACAGTGGGTCAATGTGGACCTGGGAGCAATGGTGATGAAGGGATGCTCCACATTCCTCAGACCTCCAGAACTGGAACCTCACCATCAGATTGAATTTAATGTCATACCCAGGACATGAAGACCCTCAGCCACCTCCTTCTAGCACATATATGATAAAAAGGGGTTGGAGGTTGCCATAAGGGAGCCAATTGATCAGAGGGAGCCTCTCTGACCGACCGTCTAGTCTAAGTAAGGACCAAAGTGGAGTGTTGCATGTCAAGGACCGCTCAGCTACTGGAGTTCCATCTTTAAGCATCATGGGTTGCCACCTATGACCAACAGGTGTGCCCCATTGTGGTGTTCTTAACCCTCTGCAGAAGTGGTCAGTGTATTAAGCCCCACCGACAGGGCTTCAAAGGTGAGCTCATAAAAAAGATAGCTTTTTTTTACACGTTACTATTATTATACTCAGCCTTTGTAAAACTAAGGAAAATTATTAGCTGCTCATTAATGATATCAGAAGATTTTTTAAAGTTTCTAAATGGGATTTTTTTTAGAAAAAAAACATGAATTCTGGTAATAAAAAAAATGTCAATATTACAACATTTTTTAGCAGAATTCAGAATTCATGGTTTTTTCCAAAAATATATTAGGGGTAATATTTTTTTACGAGGTCTCACTGTTTTATTTTATGAAATCTGAAAAAATGAACCGATAAAAAAGGATTTTTATTTTTTTCTATAAAAATACGAGTCTGAATAATCATATCAGAAGATTTCTTAGAAATTTTTTTTTTTCTTTGCAATTCAATTGTCAATTAAAAAAGCAAGTAAAAGTTTGAAAAAGAATAATATTATGACATTTTTTAGCATAATTCAGAATTCATGTTATTTTTACTAATAAAGGTTAATATTATCTTCAAAATTTTGGACCATTAATAATATGGTCCAAAAATTTTGAAGATAATATTAACCTTTATTAAAGTTTCATTGAGTTAAATATAGGGTAAATTTATCACGGTAGATCGGACGTCTCTATTGGAGTGCAACAATTTGTTTTGTTTAATTTTTTTAGAGATTCAATTAAATTTTTAAATGATAATTGCTTTTGATTTCCAGGTTTTAAACTTCATTTTCTTTCCTCTCAATCCAATTTATTTTTGTTAATCCAACTTTTTTTTCGAGGTAACTAAATCAATCTCTCACACTCGTGACGTCCGAATGAATTCTTTGAAAAATATAAAGTATTGTTTCAGTTTTGTTTTCACGATCTTTAAATAAATTAAAAATCTTAAAAAAACATGAATTTTTGCAATGGACATCAACTTTGAATTAGAGTTAAAGTTGTGGGAATTATTAATGTTTAAAATATAAAATTAAACCTTTGTTTTTGTTTTGTTCTTTTAATGGACTGACTGAACTACTGAAGAAACTGATTCATTCAGTATTTTTTCAAGTTTATTTGTCATGTGAAAATTAGGATTTTATTTATCTGGGTTCTAAATAAAGAACAAGGAGCAAATAGAGATAAGAACAAAATGATACTTCATTAATCTTCCAAGTAAGCAATACATGTCTGCTCGCCTTGAAAATCAGTAAAAATTCTAGCTTTTACTTGGGCTCGAACACTGGTGTGGGAAATATCTAAGCGTGCAACTAGAAATACCTCCAAATCGAGAATATGTCTTTTTTTCCCCACTTAGAAAAAAAAATATAAACAAATGTGAGTTTTAACATTTTACAATTTCTGATTTCAGGTTTAGTACACTAAGGAGAGTAATTTTGACGGCATTCCCATTCACATTTCACATCCAAAATTTGACGTGGACAAAAAAATAAATTAAAAATTCTAAAATTTAAATAGAAAAGCAGTCGACACTAGACAAGAAACATTAATTTCTAGAATTAATTTAATTTTCAAAAAAATAATGTTCCCATTAGATCAATTTTTAAAGAAAATCTTCAATCGCATCAATACGGTGAGTAAACAAATGAAATATTTACTAATCTAGACGTAGAGTTTAATTGACTTGTGTCAAATTTGAAACAAAAGAAAATTTTTAAAAAGAAAAAATTGATAACACACTCTTAAAATAAATAGAAATTTTGCTCACGTAAACGTGTTTCATTCGGCATTAAAAAATAAGCATAATCTTGTTTTCTTTATTGAAGACACGAAGAAAAGGGACACCGCAACAATGACACCGCCTCCAAACGGTGTTATAGCAATAAAGACTCACAAGAGTTATTTACTAAACGTTTAGTTGTGACACAAGGTTGGGTCTTACAATTATATGGTTATTACTGTCATTATCAATTCTATTATTTATTCCATACAAATAGATTTTTGGTTATCAATAATAGAATTCCCGATGTTTTCAGCTTAACTTTTACAGAATGCTCACTTCAAATTAGCAACAGGTGCCATACTCTTTAGATCTGCCTTTTTCGAGAAAATATGAAGGGAACGAAAATAACTAGGTACCACCAATTTGTTCGTTTATTTTCATTTTAAAAACGAATTAAAATTAATTAAATTTATTATTTAAGGTCAAATTTTTGTTTAAGTCAAAAAGTATTACTAGTAACATAATGAGCATCAGTAAAAAAAAATTTTAAATGAATAAAAAAAGAAGCAAAATAATATTACATATGTAATTTATTTTTAATACATTTTAAACATTAAATTAACGGAAAAGACTTACTTCACTTATGTCGTAACAAAACATGTTATTAAAAGTTTTTAAAAAAAAACTTACAACAGTTTCTTAGAAATCAATAACAAAAAACATAAAATACACTATGTACAGAAAAATTACTAACTTTTTTTATATTGATTTACATGAAATATCTTCTTTCTTTTTTTATTTTTGTTCCAACACACAGAATTAAAATGCTCTATTAAATTAAGATTAAATGCTCTAAAAAATTAATTTGGGTTTTGTTTATTAAAGAATTGAGCGGGAAACTACGGAAGCCCAAACTGATAAAGAAAAAAATTCCAAACATCAGGGAATTATCTGATTTTAATAAAATTTTCAGTGTTAATCAACAAATTCTTTCTTTTAAATTGCTGCATCATTTCAATTAAACTGATTCAATGGAAATAAATCAAAATTCTTTAAAATAAATATTACCGTTTGCGCCACAATTTATATATCTAATTAATAGATAAAATTCATTTAAAATATGAAATGCCTAATTTTGAGTTTTAGATTTCAGATTTTTAGATTCTAAAAACAAATAGCTATTTGATAACAAGCTTAGTTTATTATTGTTATCTAATAATTTTTGGAGAAAACTCAATTGAAAAGTTAGGCCCCCACCCTTTTAAACAGAACAAATATCGATGTATAAGTTTTTCATTGATAATTTTAATGGCAATTATATGCATAAACAACCAAGTAGAAAAAGTCTCCAAATTTTTAAAAAAAAAAATTTTTTTTACATTTAATTTTTAGATTTTCAGTACTTACTTTCTCCAAAAGTGCTCCTTTAAATTTTTTTTCTTCTATTCGCACCTTTGGTCTTTTGTCTTTTTTGTTCAGGCACGTTTTAAATAGTTTTTGATTTTAATAAAATAAAAAATTATTTATTTCATGTTGTTGTTGTTAGCATATGAAAAAAATTAATTTTGCACTAAAGATAAAGTAATATTGTTATTTTTTTTTTAAATAAAACTTAAAACGAAAGACACGTTTATTTATTTTCCATGTGTCTCTATGGATAGTTAATAAAAAAAAATTATAAAAAGTATATTATAAGGTTATAATTAATAACTGTTAACCCTAACCCTATTTCAGAATTTTAGAATTAAAATTTGATAGCGAAATCTTTTTTATTAACTATCCATAGAGGAACAAAATAAAATGTGTCTTTCGTTTTAAGTTTTTTTTTTAATAACAATATTAGTTATCATATGCTAATTTTGTTTACTGACAACCAGTGAAAAGCAAAATTCAGTTCCTTTCAAAACTGATCTGGGCTGGGGTGCCTGTTGGTGACTTGGTCTAAGCATCTAATCAAAGCCACTCAACCATGTGACCATCTAAGCATCAACTTTAAGGGTCCACTACCTTCTTCATCTCTGAATAAGTATTTGTTAAACATCGTAGATGAATTTTCCAAGTTCACTTTTGCCTACACTTGCCCAAATTTAGAAGCTAAAACTGTAAATAGCTGCCTGTCCAATCTATTCTCTATATTTGGCATGCCTGCTTACATCCAGTGAAAGGGAGTCTTCATTTCTTTCATAAGAAACAAAAACATTCCTGCACAATCACACACTTGTCACAAGTAAAACTACTCGTTATAATCTAGAAGGCAATGGCCAAGTAGAAAGGTACAATGGCATCATCTGGTTGTCAATAATTCTGGCATTAAAAATTAAGAATCCTCCAGAGTCACATTGGAAAGAAGTCTTGACTGAAGCCTTGCATGATAGTCGTTCATTGCTGTGCTCAGCAACTAATGCCTCACTACATGAATGACTGTTCAAGTTTAACAGTGGGATCACTTTACCCACATAGCTAAGTCACCCCTGAGTAATTCCATGTCAAATCATCCAGGCCATGTCACCCGCCCCCTTCAATTTTTTGAAATTTTATGAAGGTGTGGACTATGTTAAAGTAAGACAATTCGCAAAATTTGAGTTTCCAATTCAAAAAATTGGCCAAGTTATGTATATTTTTACCTGTTCAAATTTGGGCAGGTGTGCAAAAAATGGTGATATTTTGTAATCTATTTTTGTCCATAAAATAAATTCTAGAGCTTCCATACTCCTAAAAATTGGCTTATAAAATCTTTTTGGCCCAAGGAATCCTAAAATGCCATAAAAAAGTATTAAAGTTCACTAATTTTAAGTTATTAAGGATATTTTATTGTCATTATTTTACATATATTGAACATTATTTGTACCAAAAAATTGTTTTTTTTTTGTTTTTTTTCTCAAAACCGAAGCTACAACATCAGTTAAAATTTTGCACTTTTAAGTGTTTCTGTTTAGCCATTGAATAATGTCTATATGGAGCCAAATAACAATCAAAAGACAATAGAAATGATCAGGATTTTAGTAATGGCTAATTCCATGTCTAGTCATCCCGAAAAAAGAATCACCCATATCAGCCAAATATTTTTTTTGAATATCATAATTTGAGGGGTTCTTGACATTTCTGTCTGCCTAACAGATCTGGCAGTTAGGGTTGAAGGAACCACAACTATGTTGGCTATTGGGCCTGATCAGGAAGGCAAAAGACCTTGTAGCCAATAAAAAATTGTTGTTCCTTCACCCTTAACCCAGATTAATACCATAATCAACATCCAAAATTGACTTTCCTCACTATCCCTTACCCCCCTCTCTTACTCCTTCAGTAGCAGCTGCCTAAATTCTCAGGTCATATCTTTTTAAACTGCTGTCCACCCCTTTATCTAATAATGGACTGACTAACCTTTTTCTAAGAATTGCACTGCATGTAAATTTAAAAAGGTTTTCATTGATTTTTAAAAAGCTTCTATTTTTCCATGTTATGTACAAGTTTTCTGTGCTCCATTGGTTGATACTCAAGATGGATATCACCTGAGAATTATGATATTATTTTTTTTTTTAATATTTCTCTTGCATTCTGACATTTATTTTGCTTCATATAACCTTATTCATAGCTAACATGGGTGACAATTTTTCTTTTTTCTGGATGATTGACATTTTACCCATTACTAAAATTCTCTTTGTGTTTTATAAATATAAGATTGATCAATACTGTATTTTAAACTTTTAAACCTCTGTAAAATACTTTTAGTAGATAAACATGTTTTATTTGTATATTGTTATCATTTCCAATTTTCAATTCCATTATGAAATGTGGTGATGATATTGAGCTTTGTATATTGTCAGAATTTTGCAGGCAATAGGATTTATTCAAGGGAATATATTGTTTCTATATTATTTCAAATATATCCAACCACCAACATGATACTGATCATTTCTATTGAATTCTGACAGTTATTTTGCTTCATTTAGACCTTATTCAATAGCTGAAGGGAAACACTTAAAACATAAAAGTGCAAAATTTTAATGTAGTTTTGGTTCTGAGCAAAAACCATACTATTCCTTTGGTACAAATAATGTTCAATATATGTAAAATAATAATAGAAAAAATTTTTTTGTCATTGATGCAGTGCCACAATGTGATTTTCTCACCTATTGATCTTGCATTGAAAAAATCAGAAATCCTTAATAACTTAAAATTGGTTAACTTTAATACTTTTCTGGTAACATTTTTGGATTCCTTGGACCAAAAAGATTTTATAAGCTAATTTTTAGGAGTATGGAAACTCTAGAACTCATTTTACAGACAAAAATAGATTACAAAATGTTACCATTTTTCACACACCCACCCAAATTTGGAGAGCTAAAAATTGACATAACTGTCAATTTTTGGAATTGGAAGCTCAAATTTTGGGGATTGTCTTACTTTAACGTAGTCCACACCTGAGCAATATTAAACATTTCTTTCTTTGGTTGATCCAAAAAACAAATTTCCTCTGATGTACATTTACCTACATTTTATTCACTTAAAAATTTTACAGTGAATTTTGAAAGACTTCCAACTATTCTGGCTAAAATGAAATATTTGTAATTAAATGAACATTTATTTAATCAATCTAAAAATGAATGATTAAAACTTCCTTATATAGCAGAGATTATTTTCTTTTTTTTTCTTTAATTACTAACGATTTTTCACTCAGATTTACAATAGATCTTATGAGAGAGATCAGATTTCCATGTGATCAATTTGTCAATATGCATTGTTAAGATTCTTGTGGCCATTTTTTGGCTGCAAGTGAGAGCAGTTTACAGTGGAAGGGAAGCGTGGTGGTGTACTGGTTAGAGTCGCAGTAAGTGGAATCACCGACCTGAGTTCAATTCCTGGACGAAGACACAGTTCACATTGCACTAATACTCTTGGGAAACGTATGAATCAACTATTCTCCCTCCAGTTATGGGTAAATAGGAGGGCAGACTGGGATCTTTTAACCTTGGTTAAGCAACCAGTCTAGAAGAAAAACTCTGAATTCAAACCTGGTCACTACTAGAATAGGCTCAGGCCTACTTCGTGATCTATTCCAATTTTTTTTTTTTAAAGTTCCTTTGTGGCATTAAGTTTGATCCATTTTGAATGGCATCCTATGATCCTTGTATTTTTCACTGTTAAGCAGAATGTTTATTTGTTGGTCCGTGTATATTGAATCCTATGATCCTTGTGTTCTTCGGTATTAAGCAGAATCTTTGTTTGTTGGTCTGTTCGTCCATGTTAAGCACGAGCAACTGAACGCCTTTCAACTGAAGGACTTTAAATAGTTAACCAACCACATATTCGAGTGTGTTGATTGGCCAATTGAATCCACGTGGCCACGAAAAGTCTATAAATTTAAGATGTGACCTCCAGCACACTTTATATACCTGAAACTTTCTGTAGATGAGATATTACCTAGATATGTGAATTGGTCTATTTTGAGAGGCTTACCATTTAGTGTGGAGATGTCTCCATCTTGTTTAAAATACATGAACTAATCCTGTCATTTTTGTCTGAAAAGAAAACATCTCAGCACGTATATGTTGGGATATAGTGACCTAGTGAGTAGACCAAGTATAGAGATGAACACAATATGGGAACCAATAATTGAAAAAGGCTAGATCAAATTGATTTTAAAGTAAATTACTTTAAAAATAAAAATACTGGAAATTTCCACCATTGGATTTTATACCTAGAGGTGTGCAGGAAACACCAATAAACAACTTTCTTCTTTAAATGATTGTGACATATCTTGAATTGATAGACATGCTAAAACAATAACATTATTATTTGAATGAAATCTTTAAAAGTTCTTTGACACCTTGTTTGATCAAAAGTCAAACTATTCAAAATGATTTCCCAAGTTGGTTCATTGCTATGCTCAAATAGATAGGGAACACCTGAAGAAGGCCAGAGGATACAGTGGCTGAAACCATAATAAAGATGGGGTCAACAGTAAAAAAAAATCAAAATAATAATCGTCATTTTTTGATTAGCATAAATGTTTGAATTCTGTTGCATAGAGCCAGTCGGCTCATAGTAGTAGTCATCATTAGTTCAGAAACAACAAATATAGTCACAAAGGGGATGTTTATTCCTTTCTAGGCTCGTGGGTTCTTTTTCAGAGAGAAGGAGAGAGAAAAAGGTAAGGTCAAATTATACTATTGTAAATCATGTTTGGTACTACTATGTGAAACACATCATTAGGGGGGACCCCCCCCCCCACGTCTGCTTCTTACGAAGGGAAGGCCCAGCTGAAAAAAAAAGACTGATTTTTCTCTTCTTCCATTTCTTGTCCCGGGGGTGGGAGGGTTACCCAACTTCCTCTCCTCTGCAGAAATTAGAACTTCAAGTTTTATTTATAACTTTAGTTCCAGGGCCATTGGTCGGTCAGTGGATACCCCCCCCCCCCCCCCCGTTGAATGTTTACCGTTTCAAACTTTAACCCCTCTTTGTTCTTTTCAATCCCAAAATTCCCCATCGATCATAATAATTACGCTACAATTGTCCTCTAAATTATTTTATGTAAACAATTTTTTTTTCTATTTTCAAAAATTAACACCAAATATCAACTTTGAATAAATTCATTTTTATTACAACAAAAATTTCATTTCTATAATGGACAATAGAAAAAAATATTCTCTTTGATGCAAATTACAAAGTAAATATTTTCTACAATAAATTTTCTCACTTATTTACAGATTGGCAATTTTTTTTTTTTTTTAATAAATATAAACAATTTTAAGCAATTCATATATACAGATATTTTCTGGCAAAATAAATGATACATTTTTTATTTACATGTGAACAAAAAATAAGTATATTATTGACAAAAATATTCCTGGCTTAGCCACTTTTAACAAACACCTTTTTTAAGGCTAAGATACTTAAAGTATCTGAATTTGAACAAAAAAAAAAAAAAAAAACATTGGACCAAGTATCTAATAGGCACCCCAAATCATGAACTTAATAAAAGGTTCACATTTTAACTCTTCACCAATAATTTCCGCTTCCAAATTTTTGTAAACAAATAATTTTAATCAGAAGTTTATGGAGAAGTTGAACTTACGATAAATTAAATAAATAGATGGTTGGTTCATGTAAATCAAATTAAAATTCAATAGCAAAATCTTTTTTTTGAAATAAATACTTTTTAATCAGAAGTTTATGAGTATTTTTCAACACTTATGATAAATTAAAAAAAGACGAAAGACGTTTTTATACTAAAAATAGTTTTTACTTAATCAGAAGAGAAATGCAATTACGTTTATTTAAATAAAAATACAGTTTTTATTTGCAAAATATTTTTTATATCAACATATATTTATATTAAATAAAAGGATGCTGTTCAGAAAGAGTATCACAAAATTTGTCAGATACAATATAAGTTCAAAAAAATGTTTGTTTATTTTCAAATATTTGAAAGTCGAAGTTACCAGTGATGAGTTAAAATATGAACCTTTCATTAAGTTGATGATTTGGGGTGCCTATTGGATACTTGGTCCAAAACATTAACTTCTGTCCCATAATAACTGTTATATTTACATATAAATTACATACATTCAATGAAACAACTATTATGGGACAGAGATAATTATTATAGGTAAAAATATCCCTGATTTAACCAATTTAACAAACAACACATTACGTATCATTTCAAGTTTTCAGTCTTTTGGCATTCAGTTTCTTTTTTGTAAAGAACAGATAGAACAGATTATCTCATTGACCATTGAAAAACTAACAATCATTTTTGGTCAAAATAAATAAATAAAAAAATTAACAAACAACAAAAAATGTCTCATGTTAATTAATTTATGGCAGGAGATGGAAATGATGGGTGGGTGACACTTAACACCTTTCCAGTTCTGTTGTAAGAAAACATATATATATATATATATATATATATATATATATATATATATAGTTTTTTTCCGTAGTTAGGGTCTTTCCATGTGTGGTTTAACCAAGCTGATGCAGGTAGACCATAAGGAGAGCTCAATGTACCTAATACCAGTGAGTAGAAGGACAGAGCAAGATATTTAGTAAATGAAGAAAAACTCTAAACTTGCTTCATTACAATAATTTATTTCAACCGTATTAATACGGCATCTTCAGGTAATCACAAGAACATGTTCTTGTGATACCTGAAGATGCCGTATTAATACGGTTGAAATAAATTATTGTAATGAAGCAAGTTTAGAGTTTTTCTTCATTTACTAAATATATATATATATATATATATATAATGTGTGTGTAATATTGTAACAAATTTAAAAAAACACAAGTTTCATAAACGAATAAAGTTTATTACGCCTACGCTGCAGTGTTTCAGTCTGTTTGGATAGACCTTCATCAGGGCTTTCGTTGGTTTAAGGAAAAATTAAATTATCACTGAAAACAAAAAGTCTGTGAGCCTCTGTTTTTGGTGTGTTGGGCTTCTTTTTGTTGATCTTCAAATGTGAGGAAGAAAGCCCTGATGAAGGTCTATCTAAACAGACTGAAACACTGCAGTGTAGGCGTAATAAACATTCATTTATGAAATTTGTGTTTTTTCAATTTTTTACAATATTACATACTGTCGAATTCACTTTCATTTATATATATATATATATATATATATATATATATATATATATATATATATATAAATATAAGAGAGAGAGAGAGAGAGAGAGAGAGAGGCTGTTTCAGAAAAAAATATAATTTCTGGTAAATGTTTAGTTTGCCTAGACTATGTAGTTACTCAGATACTTGCATCTCCAATGATACCAACTTTTTTCTTTCTTCCTTTGGTTTTTTTTTTTGTTTGTTTGTTTGTTTGTTTTTAAACACTGTATACATTCTTCACCGGATTAAAAGATTAATATTAGTGCTGGAATGTTTAATACTGTTATTTTCTTATATTAGGGTTCTAGATCCAGCCCAGATAAAAAGCTAGGATGCTGATTTTCTAGGCGGTCAATCCTTTAACTCATACATCCACCTTCCTTACAAGTAAGATAGGCAACAACACCATTTTCTTACTCTCTCATTGTGTTTTATGGATTTGATAAGAAAAATATGTATCTACATTTATTATACCAATGGATACTATCACCTCACCATAGCGTAATGGTTAACAAGCTGGTTAACCATTACATCTTTAGTGGAAATCATTTTTGTATTTAGCAATCCAAATTCTGTACGGATACAGAACCTCAGTTTTCAAAAATTCAGATAAATAACATTTTATAGGGATTTAATAATGTTCTCTACCACTCTTTATTCTGTATTTATATATATTTATATTCACATGTATGAATTACTTTTTGCAACACACACATACACACACAATCCCATCATTTTTTATGGGTATTATGTTAAATGAAATGATTGTAAATTAGCTGATAATATTTGCTATACTTGAATCCTCTATTACCACCTCTTCCTCCTCCTCTTTCTTTTTGTTCTTGTATCTTTTAGCCAGTGGTTCTAAAAGAACCATCGATGAACCAAGGAAATTCAAAGAGGCACAAAAGAATAGGAATTCATCCATTGTCTGTGACTGGCATCTCGAATCCAACCTGCAATGATAATTGGGAAATTGTATTAATTCATATGAATGAGAGAGACTTGAAGCAATTTTAGTTTTCATTTGTGAAAATAAAGGGCTATTTGAAGTACAGATTTATTAAAAAATTTGATCATAATTCAGGATATAAAGGGAAAAATCATTCTTTTATAAAAATGTTTAAATTGAAAAAAAATTGTAATAAAAATGTAAAAATCTTCTGTCTTCTTAAATTCATTGTTATTTTTTTTGTTTTTGTTTTTTAATAAAATTTTAATAGTATAATATAAAAGTTTAACATTGTAGCAATACCAAATCTTATGGGAAATAATATATCATTTCTTTGTTAAAATCTGTAAGAAATGTCTCAGCTTCTGTATGTTCACTTAGAATTTTTTTTATTTAGTAGCAGATAGTTATTTACTAAGCTTAGCTTATGTGCATCTGGTACAAGACCAGAAGTATGGGGCGCCCAATGAGAATTGAACTCACAAACAATGGCCTATAAATCAAGCTTGCTAACCATTACACCACTGCAGTAGCAGATAACATGTTTTTCTTTTTCAACTATCCCATTTCTTTTAGATTTGCACCAAATTTTTGTTCAACAAATCTGTCTGGGAAACAACCAACATCTTTCTTCACACTACAATATGGATTAAATGAGTTGTATAATCTTTTCTATTGTTTCATTTGATAATACTTTTGTTGGAACCATGTTTTCCTTCAATTAAGATATGCCCAACTGTAAGAATGTTTTTTTTTAACTGTAGACTGACTTTTTATATATATATATATATATATATATATATAGGCTTCTGCTTCTATTTATTTTAGGAATGAAAAATCATAAAAATATTTTTTTTCCTCAATATGGGGTTATTCCATAATATTTTTCTCTGCATGGATTAAAAAGATTTATATCCTTAATCTAAATAATTCAATCTAGTTTGTTTAAGGTATATTTCATGAAGTCAGAATGTTTAGTTACTGAATAAAAAATATTTTATATCTTATCTGTTAGCAGAGTGGACCTAAGAGTAATAGCACTGAACGTGTACTCCACATTCCCCAGAACTCGATCCCCAATATCAGATGCAATTTAGTGTCATACCCAACACAGTGCTTGGTGGAGGGTCTTACTCCTCTGCAGGGTATACAGCATATTCTACACCCTGTCAACAGGGTACTGGTGCATTACTTGAAAGAAAATTATACAATTAATTTAAATAATTTAATTGAGTTTATTTAAAGGTATGTTTGGTGAAGCTACAAATGTTCAGCTATTAGATAAAAAAATGTTTTACGTCTTATCTGTTATTAGTCTATTTACTGCTAAATAAAAACAAATCCCAGATGAACAACATCGAAATGTGCTAATTCCATAATTTTTGACAGGGGTAGTAGAAGAAAAAAAAAAAAGGAAAAGAAAAAACTACTTACCCACAGCTGGTGGTCCCAAAAGCATCCCAACACTGACAAAAAGCAAAGAAAGTCCAAGAGAACTTGACAATTTCTCTAGTCCAAGCACATCAACAAGAACCACAGGGACAAGAGCAATGTATGCTCCTGCAAAGAGTCCAGTGAAACAGCAGAGTACAGCCAAGCCGGAATAACTGTAGATGAACGGGATAAGGCCAATGGCAATAGCACATAAGAAAAGACTCAGAAAAAACTGATATTGACGAGAAAATAATTTTAGATCAGCAAACCATCCAAAAAAGAGTCTTCCAAAGATATCTGAAAGTCCTGTGAGGGAAACGAGGAAGGCTCCTTCGGAATCAGTCATGCCGAGGTCTTCAGCATGGGATGGAATAATGATAAAGATATTCATGTAACCAAAACTGGCAAATAACAAGGTGAAACCGTAAATTAAAAAGAGCGGATCAAGAAGAAGAGAACAATCAAGACAAGCATTTGTATTATTTTCTTTAGTACCATCTTCATTTCTCTTCATGCAATTGAAGAACTTCCTCATCGGTAAACAGCTTGTCTTATCACCATCTAAGCTTTGGTTATCCTTAGCGGATTCTTCTGCTTGTGTCATAACCATATCACCTAAACTGCCCGAAGTAATGGAGTCTGCATGCATTAGCGTATTCATACGAGACTTTGGTCTGGATTTTTGGGAGTCATTTCTGAGAATATAGGTTTCAGCATTTTTGTCACCATTGGCTGTCTGGCATAGGAGAGCTTCTGTGTTTTCTTGCGTCTGGTTTTCTAATGAAGCTAAAGACTTTTTCTGTTGTCTATAATAACTGATCGGCTTGATGAGACTGCCACATACACAAACATTTGTCATGATTCCTGCAAAGATCAGCATCACTTCATCAATGTTGTAGACATGTAGCATTAACCTCATGATGTTGGGGAAAATGAATGAACCGAATCCGCTGCCAGATACAGAGAGGCCCATTGCGAGGGAACGTCTTTTGTCAAAATGATGTCCCACCATCACAATGAATGGAGAATAGGAGAGACCAAAACCAATGCCTGAAAATATTCAAAAAGGAATCAAGATTCAAAATTTAAAATCTATAAAGTATTGAAAAGTTCAAAGCCTAACCTATAAGGGAATGACCTAGAGCAGAGGTGCCAATACATTGATTGTGATTAACTGGTAGATTGCAAAGGTATACAGTCAAACCTCAGTTTTCAAAATTAAATCTTGGAAAATTTTTGTCTCGATTTTTAAACTTAGTATTGGTTTTCAAACTTTTTTTTAGCTACTCACCATGAAATTTGAAATTTAAATGGTGGCACAAAACGCGTGTATCACCTCAGTCGAGTCGAGAGTAGCTGAATACTCTTTTCTTGCGCTTTTCACTGTCACCCTCCAAGAGTACTGACTTATTGACACGCATCAATCATCAAATGAACTCTATTGTAGCCTGGTACTAGTGTATTTATGTATTTTTATTATATAATGTCGAAAAATAATGTTTGGTTTTTTAAAAAAAGTGTTTTTTTTTACACAATGTTTGCAATATTACTTACTGGAAGGTTTAAAAATAATTTTAGATTATTTTTTAAACAAGAAACGTTTTTAGAAATTTTTTCAAAGACATTCCAGTTTACGACGTTAGGGTTTGGATTTCTCATGTCAACTGTTTTTCCCTTTTCTTATTCAAACTCTGATCTGATAAAGACAACAGGTTTACACAATTCTTTCTATAGTTTTATTTTACTTTTATCAAAATACATGTCAGCACGTATTAAATTATATTTCTTCGATTTAACTATATTGCTTTTCCTTTTATCTTTCTCAATATTACTTGTAATTGTTGGGCTGTAAACTAATTATTTGGTTTCCCTTTAATAATAGTGAAATTTATTGTGTACAGTGCTCAGGTGCACCACAACTCCTCAAAGTCTCATGTCTAGTACATAGAATAATGTATTAGTGTCAGGAACATGAATAGTGTACAGTAATAATATACATGTATGTTTGCGTGTGCATGCATATGTGTGTGGAGGGGATATCAGGTATAGTGTTGGTGGATTACAGGAAGCATGGAGGCTTTGAAAGATGCAGTGTTTTGGCAGCCTACAACGGATGCAGGCAGTTTATTCCATGCCTCGGCAACTCTGAGTGTGAAAAAATATTTCCGAAAGTCACATGAGCTATGCTGTTTTCTGACTTTGTAGGCATGTCAACGTGTGTTTAGAAACATGGAGATAAAAAGGTGCTCAAGGTTGCTGTTGTTAAGATGATTAATGACCTTATGAGCGTTTACCAGGTCAGTTGCCAGAAACCGGAGTTTAAATGAATGTATTCCTAGGGCAACAGGACGTTCAGAATATGGCAGATACCTGATGGGGGGGTATTTGTTTGGTTGCATGTCTCTGCACAGTTTCTAGGTTAATATTCCGAGCGAGATAGGGGTTCCAAACTGGTGATGCAAATTCCAAGTTTGGCCACACCATAGCTTCATACAGCTTTAAATAGATAGCCAGTGAGCGGCTGACAAAGGTCTTGCTAAGCGATGCCAGGTCACCCTCAGCTTTCTTTATTATGTCTCGGTTTTTGAAACTTTTTGGTTTACAAACTTTTTTCTGGAACAAAGACTGTATATTTATTTTCCATGCCTCTCATTAGATATTTTGTTTTGTGGCATATCAGTGGGTCATTTGGTGCTGACAAAGTTTTGAAAGAATATTTTTTAAACTCAATTTTTTTTATAAACAAATTTTCTATTTAACCCATAGATGGTACCCTAACAGGTACTACCACTCTGAATCAGAGTGGACCTGGGAGCAATGGTGATGAAGAGGTACTCCATATTCCCCTGAGCTCCAGAACTGGAACCTCACCATCAGATAGAGTTTAATATCATTCCCAGGACATGAAAACCCTCAGCCACCGCCTTCTAGCACATATATGATGAAAAGATTTGGGGGTTGCCATAAGGGCAATAGGGTTGGGACAATCATATATAGCTTGATGCTAGGGCTTGATGGAACAATCATTATAGGTACACCTCCCACCAGACCAGATTAACATAAAATTTGTTTGTTTTTTTGGTAAATCTATTATTATTTCTTCATTGACTGTTATACAGGATTAGGAAAACTCTGAATTCAAACCTAAAAATTGACCTTGTGTCACATCCTAGAGGGGTTGGGTAAAATATACAACAGCTGACACTTCAGCTTATACATGGTGCAGAAGAAATACCTCCCACATTTTAAACTGTCACCTGTGTGATGCAAGTGAATTTAGGCAAGTGGCAATGGTAGATCCACCTAGCTAAAGTCTTGCCATTTTCTTTATCAGATACAATCAATTATGATCATGGCTTGGCCTGGTGCACACTGTATTTGTTGTTAAAACGTTTTTCATGCTCATTTCATATTAGTTCAGAATGATGCTATTCTAGATAGAATGTTCAACACATAGTAGTATTGATTTTCAACCCAGAACAGCATGGGTCCAAGCCATGATCATAAATGATTGAAAATGAAATGGTAAAACATTAGCTAGATGGAGCAACTATTGCCACTTGCCTAAATTCACTTGTACCACACAGGTGATTGTTTAAAATGTGGGAGGTATTCCTTCTACACAGTTTTATAACCATATCACCTAAAGTACGTGAGGTGATTGAATCTGTGTTTATTAATCTATTCATACAAATTCACTTTAGATCATTTTAAGTCTTGTTTATAGCTTTCACTACTTTTATCAGTATAAACAGTTTGTTGGCTGGGGCTGTAGAATATGCCAACTGCACCTCTGCAGAGGGGTAAGACCTCCACGTCTTGGCCGGGGGGTTGCAATCTGTGATACTTAAGGACAGAATCTTAGTGGATGAGCAGTCCATGACATACAACACTCCACTTCTGTCCTTACTTAGGCTAGACAGATGCTTGGAGAGGCTACCTCCACAATCAATTGGTCACATCAAGCCCTAGCGCCTATATCATTGTCCCAATTCTATTGACCTTATGGCAAACCGCCCAAACCTTTTTATCATATAAGTGCTAGAAGGCAGTGGCTGAGGGTTTTAGTGTTCTAGGTATGATATTAAACTGCATCTAGTGGTGAGGTACCAGTTTTGGAGCTCTGGATAATGTGGAATACCCATTCATTGCCATTACTCCCAGGTCTGACAGTGGTAGTTTAAAAATAAATTTGAGTTTACAAAAAAGAAAATAAATAAATTGAATATCCAACATGAATGAATAAAACAAAACGTTTTTGACATAAAATAACCCAAGGGTTGACATGTCATAAAACCAACCAACCAACATTTTGACTGGGAAAAAAATATCCACTTACTGAGTTCCAAAATGCATACACACACAAAAAGAAAGAAAAAAAAACTCCAGAACAAAACATATTCAAACTTTGCTCTCATATGCAGACATCTTTGTTTAAAGCTATCCCATAATTCTATAAAATGAAAGGTTATAACACTAAGCCTTTTAGTATTTGATATGTTCTCTGTGGCCCAAAACAGCAATCAGCCTGAAATATTTCGGATTAAGGAATATATGAGTAAACTGAAAGATAAGGTTGACAAACTATTTAGAAATCACAGAAACATTTATTGTTTATTGTCAATGATATTTACATTATTCTAAAGTTTCAACATGCATCTTATTTTTCTACATAATTGGCATTTCAGTCGATGTATTTTTGTAGGTACTGTGGCAGTTTTTGTTTACCCGTGTCATATCAGCTCGTTGATGTGTCGCGAGTACAAAAAAAAAACAAACAAAAAAAAACATGAAAATGAAAGAAAAAAAAACCCTGAAAAGGCAAGATAAAAATAGTTTATGTTTCAAGATGGTTTGAATCAAATGCAGACCCAAAAATAGATTCAAACTATTTTGTAAGCAGACTCTCTCCTTATCTTGGCTTTTTTTTGCATGCGTTTGCATGTCTCCTTTTTTTTCAGTTGTAACTGTGTAAGTAAAAGTAAAATAAGTAAAGTCGACAGGGTGGCTTAAAGTCAGTATCAGCCAGACACCAAGGGAGTCTATCCCCTTTTCACTTGCACTAGACCAAGAAGATTGTTTTTTAGTGTCTGAGGTGGAGTGTCACATCTACCATCAGCTCCCTACTTTACCACACAGATCCTTGTGCTACTCATATGCTGAGTCAACGAGTGACAGTATTGAACCAGGAACCTTGCAATTCCTAGTCAAGTACTCTACCAATTGAGTTAAACCGGCCCTTAAGCTAATAACTTTGATTATTGATAGGACTCCATAAGTAATGTTAAAGAAGAGTATTAGTAAGAATTGTTTACATTTTATACTTGTTAACATAACCTTGATTTTATATTTAATTTAATATCTTATTTTGAATATATCCTTATTCTTATTCTTAACACTTTTTGAAGTTTAATCAATTATACTAAATATTTTAATTAAACTTTATTATTGAAAGTTGTTTGGTTGGTTTGGGTTTTATGGCATGTCAACCCTTGTTGGGTCATTTCATGCCAAAGACGTTTTTGTTTTATTCATTCTTGATGGGTACTCAATTTTTTTCAAACATATTTGTTTCTATCCAACCCATACCTAACAGGTACTACCACTTTATGTCAAAGTGGACCTGCGAGCAATGGTGATGATGGGGTACTCCATATTCTCCAGACCTCCAAAACTGGAACCTCACCATCAGATAGAGTTTAATGTCATTCCCAGGATATGAAGACCCTCAGCCACCACCTTCTAGCACATAAAAAGGGTTGGGGCTTGCAATGAAGGCAATAGGGTTGGGACAATCATATAGGTAATAGGGCTTGACGTGACCAGCAGATTGAATTGGAGGAGGCCTCTCCAACTAACCATCGAGTCTAAGTAAGGGCCAAAGTGGAGTGTTGCAGGTCATGGACTGTTCACCACCAGGAATCCATCCTTAAGCATCACTGGTTGCCACCCATGGCCAACAGGTGGCTCCATTAGGGGGGGGGGGTCTTACCCTCTGCAGAAGTGCAGTCGGTGTATTCTAAAGCCTCAGCTGACAAGGCTATTTCCAAAAATAAATCAGGAGCTGGAGTCCTTACGGTGGTGTGATGCTGAAATCCAGTGCTACCCATTAACTCCTGTGACACTACTGTTGCCAAACTGCATTGATCTCTTACCTTTTCTTTGGATCACAGCGACAGTGTGGTGAGGGGGGGGGGGATTTGCTGCATGGGCAACAGCTCAACCTCCATATGAACCCACCCAGGCTATGTAGTTCAAGTAAAAAATTAAAAAAGAAACAAAAAAAAACCTTGACACTACTCCATCGTCTCTCGTAGACAGAAGGCTGCTAAACCAACCAACCAAATATGATTTTATATGATATTAGCTAGAATACATTAGAGGTAAAAAAAAAATAAAAAAAGTTAGATTGTGATATAATGACTTCATCAATAATTCTTTTTTTATTTGTTGTTCAAATCATTTGTTTCACACATTTCTATATTTCATATATTACAAATTTCAAACATAGAAGAGATCCTAACAGGTACTAACACTCCTAATCAGAGTGGACCTGGGGATAATGACAATGAATGGCTACTCCACACTCCCTAGAGCTCCAAAACTGGAGCCTCACTATCAGATGTAATTTTATAAGTAATGATAGAAACATAAATATATGTTGATGTAAATTTACCTCTGTCCAGGTTAATTGATGCATAAATCTACTGAACTTTTACAAACAAAGAATTGGGCTTACCTGCAACGACACCATAGGATATAAAAAGTAACCAAAGGGATTGGACAAAGGAAGTCAATAGAAATCCTAATCCAATGAATATACCACCAGAAATGACAACAAATCGATAACTGAAATGTTCTGCTAGGGCATTGGCTAATGGACCTGAAATTAAACAATGCAAACGTTAAGGAGAAAAGAAAAATTAAGTGGGTAGAAAAAAAAGGTATGGACAAAATTTATGGACAAAACCATCTCCTCTTTTCTTTAAAATTTCATTCAAAATTTAAGATTGTAAATTGTTACTCAAGAACAGAGACTAAACTTAAATATAAACATTTTTTTCTTTGAATTTCTTAATTATAACAATGAAATAAATGGCGTTAAAAAGAGCACATCTTCAGGGGAGAAAAAAGGGGCAAAAATGGGCCATTTTAACAGATACAAATTTTAATTTATAAAATTATCCAGTTTTAAAGACTGTAAAACAATTAATTTTTACATGAGATTTTTTTTTAATTCTTCCACTTCATAATACATAAAAAATTATGCGATATTTGATTCATTTTCTGAGTTTTGTTAAATTTTAATTTGGAGGGGGTAAAAAAAACACATCAAATTTTTGTCATACCTAGTATAAAAGTTCTCAGTCCCATCATTTTTTAAAAACTACAAACTGAACACTTTTTTTTTTTTTATCAAAAGATGCTGGAAACTTTTGCACATTATCCTAAGAGCACAAAAGATATTCAAGATACTAAATTTTAGCCTTATTTTCAATTCGAAAATATAAAATAAAAATAAAAACAATAGAATAACAAAAAATTATTACTATTTCTTAAGATAATTTTAAAGTTAAAAAAAGATGAAGATAACAGCTTGAAAATAGTCATTTAAATTTTATATTGCAGAAGGAACTGTGTTTTGTATGTCAATATAAATTGCAGAAGGAACTGTGTTTTGTATGTCCATTTAAACAAAGACAATACAACAATTATTGTACAGTCTCATCAAATATATAAGAAAGTGATGTCTTAAAATTTTTAATTATTTCAAAATTCTTTATGTAAAATATTGTTACTAAGAAATTTAGTATTAAGTATCATAAAAAAAAAGTCAGAATTCCTCAAGTTATCCAATCTGACAAAATGTTCTCAATCCTATCAGAAAATTCTTAAGAAATTATAACTTTAATAAGCAAGATAATATAGTCTAGATATTTTTTTTTCAAAAGTATACATAATTTAGTATTTATTTTTTCAAATATAGATAATTCAGGGGTTTTTTTTGTCTTTTTTTTTTTCAAATATAGATAATTTGTTTTTTAAATATAGGTAATTTAGAATTTTTTTTTAAAATATAGATTTTCTTAAAATATAGAAAATTTAGTTTTTTTGGGAGAATTTTTTTTCAAATAAAATGATTACAAAATAATATATATCATAGGATTTAAATTTCCTGCTTATGTAAGAACAAACATTATCTAATTACTTGCTGTAAAGATGGATTAAAGGATTTCATTAGAAAAGAGATAAACTTGAGTTGCCCACAGAATTGAAATAAATCTGTTTCTCTAAATCAAATACTTACCAAGAGCAAACATCAAAAAACTGGATAATGAATAAACACCGGCTAATTGACTGGAACTGGCAGAAAATTTCCTTTGAAGTTCTTGAAAAAGTACACCAAATGATTTCAAGCCACCAACATTGAACATATGCATTCCAAATGCTCCTTTAAATGATAAAGCAGAAAAGTTAGGAGGGGAGGAAAAATATGGGCAAAACATTAACACATTTTGGCACAGAAAATTGTCTTGGAAAAATCACAAATAAATTTAACACTAATCAATAATACACTAACATAACAGATCATAGAGGACCACTAACATTTAACAGTCCTTCATAGAGGACCACTAACTTAACATTTAACAGTTCTTCATAGAGGACCATTAACATTTAACAGTCCTTCATAGAGGACACTAACATTTAACATCAACATTTAACAGTCCTTCATAGAGGACCACTAACATTTAACAGTCCTTCATAGAGGACCACTAACATTTAACAGTCTTTTATAAAGGTAGATCTTATAGATATAGTGGGATGCACCATTAGTATTATTCCTGTAGTCATGCAGAGTTTCAGGTCTTCCAACATCAAACACTTGCCCAGGAGACCCAACTGGGAATGATTGTTTCACAGCTTGCACCCCAGTAGCAATTAAACATGGGTTCACCCTCTTCATCCAAAACCACTTAGTGGCCTTTTCCAGCAGATTCCATAATGGTTCTAATGACCCCCTGCTGATGCTGCTCCCAGGACACCTGTCAATTTTCATATGATCACCTCTTTTGTTGTATCTGAGAAAATGTCCATATCTTGACGAGTGTGTGGTTTCTTTGATTTGAACCAGGAATTTGAACTGTCTCCTATGATCCACTCTCCTCAGTTGCTAAGTCTGTGGCCGAGGAAAGAAGACATTCTCTAATTTGTCACTTGGTTTTCTCCCCAGAGAGAAAGTGAACAATCTGATAATTCATTAACAAAATTTGATAAGTATGGGATGAGACTATGTTTACATTTATACAAACAGACACCATTAAAACGAATCACGTTTTGAAAAAAAAAGAAAGGAGTTTAAAAAGAAAAAGGACATTTTCTCATAATAAAAACAAAAAACAATTTCAAATATTTTTTTGTTTTTACAAAAGATTACAAAATCTTGTACAATTGATGATTATAATAAATTATAAAAATCATGAACAACAAATTAAAAATTATTTTTCTTTTGCTTTTTTCATTGTTTGTTTTTTATGGCATATCAACCATTGTGGATTATTAAATTTTTTTTTTTGGGGGGGGGGGGGCTGTATGTATTATTTATAAGTGAATAGTTTCTCATTGTTGTATAATGGAGGATATTAATTTTTATTTTTAAATCTGGACAGTGTATATCTTTATTCATAGCTTTTAAAATTAGTTTTTAAAAAATAATTAGAAAACTATATATAATGGCATTTTATATCAATTTTGCAGCCTAAAAATGATATAAAAAAGAATTTATTATACACAAATATTTATTTTTAAATATAATTGACTTAATTCACTGGTGAAGATCTATCACATAGAGCAAACATCAAAATTCTATCTTATTGGAACATTTGGGGAAAAAGGAAGATATTAAATTTTTGTTAGAGGCAAATGATGTAAAAAGGTTAATTGTTATAGGAAAAGGACATGGCAAGACAAGTTCAAATACTGGACAAGACTGTTTGCATTGCACATAGCGCTAATAATACCCTTGGGAAAGATGCAAATCCAACTATTCTCCCTCCAGCTATAGGTAAATACTACAGCAGGTTGGACTCTTTAACCATGGTATGGCAACTGGTCTAGAGTAGGTAAACCCTGAATTCAAAACAAAGGGGCTTTCTTCTCATTAGTCAAAACTATTTTGAGAGTTCCTCATCTCTTTCTTTCTAAAAGTCAACTTCCTACTCACCAAAGATCAATATTAGTATTAGTATATCCGTTATATACTAACACTGAACACAACAGAAGGAAAGACAAGATAAACACATTTGTACATATAAAAACATTTAACCTTTTATATACATAATATACATACCATGTGTGTTTTAATTGGTAGTATTTCCCTATTCACAAGTGGTAATCATATCAATATATGCTTTGTTTTATGTAGCCATTAAACTTCAGTTATGTCAAACTAGGTGTAAATAAATAATCATTTTCGTTTAGGCAAGCCATTCAATCTTTTTTAAGTAATGTTTTCCTTCTTAAATACTCATAATTTTTCATTTAAATTCAATGGGGTTTTAGTAAAATAGCTCTTAAATAAAGTCGGCTCATTGGACTACCCAGCTTGAGGAAAATATTTAGGTTAAGGCAACTGTTGTTAAATGGTTGTTTCGTTCAAATTAGACTATAGACTAAGATAGGTAAATAAAAGCTTCTATTAAATTAATTAATGATATTTTCTTTGGCATGTAAGATAAGCGCAGACAAGTTTTACCAAACAAAATTAGGAAAATTCCTTCTTTTAAAGTGAGAAAAACAAACTTACTACAGCCAGTCCATTATTATCCTAGTAATGAGATTAGCATCAAACTCAATTTAAAACTTAGAAAACTCATATAAAGATAGCAGTAAAACTGAACTCAAAATGCCATTAGCTGGGGGTAACATGATTAAATGTATAAAGCCATGAAACCACCTAACTTTATACCAATATCAAAATGGAAGCAAGATTTGTAAAAGCCTATTGCTGGAAGTGAATCAAGGTCTGATCCACTCTGATTCGGTCACCTGGGAGAGAAAATTCAATGTTGAGAGACCCAAAATTTTGAAAGAACCCAGGAAAATGACATCGTTGACAACTCCCACCTTTTCATGAAAAAGATGTAATTTGCAAAACCAATTGTATTAAAAAAGAAAGAATGCAAAAATATGTCCTAACAACTAGGAATATATTTGTTCCACACACAAGCAGTATGTAGAAGGGGTACAAAAATGGAAAAAGTATTATTTGAGGATAGAAAGTAAAATAGCTATGTGGCTTTAAGATTCTTTAGCAGATCCAAGATAACACACAAGCAGTATGTGGTACAAAAATGGAAAAAGGATTATTTGAGGATAGAAATTCAAATAGCTATGTGGCATTAAGATTCTTTAGCAGGGATCCAAGATAACGTCTCTCCTGTTCAAAGAACACAGGAAATAGAGAGGTTTCTTGTCTGTTACATAACACCCCAAGAGGCCCCCAAACAGACATACCATTCTCTAAGGGAGATAATTATTTATTGTCTCCCTAAAATATCAAAATTCATTCAGTTAATTACAATATGATAAGTTACAGACTTATTGATACACCCACAAAACAGAAATACATTTTTCAAAAGAAGTAAATAATTTTTTGAAAAATCTAGAGAATTCATTTATTTTTCTAAAACTAGTTTAATTAAATAAAATAATTACAAAACAAAACATTAGGGCATTTAAATTTTCATGCTTATGTAAGCGCAAAAATCATTTTATTCCATTAGGTAAACTGTCACTGGCAATAGGCAGTATCTTTCACCTTATCACTTTGGTATGATGGGAAGGTGCTGTATTGGAGATAGATCTCCAGCAATAAAATACATTCTTCTTATAATGATTCCTAGATATTCATGACCATCAATTTGGTAAATTTGATTCTTTGAAAATATTCATTGAAACAGACAAAACATTCGGTTCTGAACTTGATTCTTGATAAATCATTAGTATATTGATTGATTTTAATGGCATGTCAATCTGTCTAGAGTTATTTTATGTTTTGATGTTAAGGAATCACATTCATTGCATGTTTATATTTATATGTTTTATTTAGTTGTTTATTGGGGGGGGTAAACACAATTATATGATATTCAAGAAATAATATTAATAATTAAATTGGAATGCTCTGTCCTCTACACCCATCCCCAAATAGCATTAAGAGATTCCATGAGCTGAAGGGAGATCACATGCCAAGTATTCTACCTTCTTCTCACTTGTGCAAAGGAATTGAGCAGTAATTTAACCAAACAGAAAATGAAAGAATATTAAACAATGAAATAAAAATAAGACAAGGAAAACTCAAGAGAGTATAATATAAAAGTGGGGGGGGGGTTATAAAACAAATAAAAACATTGAAAGAGAAAAAATGAAAAATTACAGAAGAGTTAAATATTCTCCAATAACCTCAGGGCAAAAAAATGATTAAAAGAATGTCACTTTTGAGAGTTGTGATCACGTGTCTGGGTCATACGATAAACTTAAGGAAACTAAAAATCTTTATAAAAACTGTTGTAGGTGACAGGATCATCCTTCTGTTGTTAGGCAGGTTTTAGTGACCTTTTAGTCTTAGGGGGACCTGTGACCTTGATAAACAAGAATGGGTCTAAACAGAGAGGGTGGATTATCTTGAGTGATGAATAAAGATTCTGTATTTCCCCTCAGTGATTAATGGCCCCTACATCTGGAGAATGTCATACAAGAATATGATGACAAAGACAGGGGAAAAAAAGTTTAAAATATCTGCTTATTGAAAAGATTGGTTAATGCTGCTGTCTATCAGAATGTTCTAGCTAGATCATTTCCTTATCTCATAAATTGAAGAAAATTTTAGAGACACTGAATTCATCTTTCAGTATGACCTTACTTTATCACACACAGTGAAATTAATTTTAATAATAAATACTTTTTCTAGATGAAAAAAAAAAAATTAGCTTTTTTGTCTTTTTGTTACTAGATATAAGTAAAAAGTAAAGTTGTCGTCAGGGTGGCCTAAAGTCGGTATCAGACAGATAGCGAGGGAGTCTATCCCCTTTTCACTAGTGCTAGACCAGGGAGATTGTTTTGGTGTCTGAGGTGGGGTGCCACATCTACCATCAGCTCCTCATTTTCCTGCACAGATCCCTGTGCTACTCATACGCGGAGTTGGCAAGGGCCAGCATCAAACCCAGAACCTTGTGGCTTCTAGTCAAACACTCTACCAACTGAGCTAAACCGGCCCTACACAACATACTAATTGCCCTGCATCCATGACACACAACAATCTAAAAGGATACAGTAAAATCATATCCACACATCCCAGTGTTTTTCTTTTTTCTTCCTTCACCATTTCAAGCTAACTGTAAATACATTTCAATAGTTTCTTAGAAACGAATTACACAGGATAGGTTACAAGGTAGGAGTTAGACGGCTTTAGTTGGTACCCATAAATTTTCCCGGGGACTCATTCAAAGCAAATATGTGTGTCCCAGGACGCACAAAATCAAAAAGCTATCAGCATCACTGAAGTTATTCACAAAATACTGAATATTCCATTTCCCTGAATTAGTGTAGTACACGTGTGTCATGTGTCTTTTTGAGACCTAAGTTTCAGACTAATGTTAACGGGTCACACCATACGAGAGATACAAACTTAGTGTGTGTGTAAATAGTTGGCCAAGTTTACGTCTAAATAATCTAACAAGCCAACAACTGTAAGTCAACTTTTTAAAGTTTCAAAAAGTCATTTCTAATTAAGATAATAACAAATTGTAATTAGGATAATGTTAACAAATTACCTTTCATTAATTTGTTGACTGTCGCTGATTAGCTTATCAGTAAGTTTTCTTTTTCCTTTTTCCCAGTAGATGACTCATATATTGGTATTTTGTTAACTGTCCTTATATTGCCACACTACAGTATGTTGAGATCACTTAAAACAATTACAGAAAAACAAGGAAGTTGAAGAGAAAATCTATTTCTATAAACATTAACCTAGCTTAAATAGAATTAGCATGATACATGATGAAATCATCTTTTGGAGATCAAATTTGAGGGGTTGCACAATATGCGAGATTGGATGATACCTAGGAAACCTAAGAATCAACACTCTCAAATTGTTTAACTGTGGAATGAATAATCAAAAATTGAATTGCACTAGCTCAATTGATGCACGCTTTGTAACCAAATTTCATTTCCATTCATCCTCAAATAAATTAATTGAATATCTTTATCATATATATATATATATATATATATATATATACAAATTTACCAACCCCTCTGCATGAGCAGACTTGTTGCCTAACCAAGGCTAAAGAGCACAGTCTACCCTGCTAATTACCCATAGCTGGAGGGGATGCATACCTTTCCCAAGGGTATTAGTGCTATGGGAAATGTAGATTTGAACTCAGGTCAACGAATCCATTTCCTACACTCCTCCATTATAAAGATGAACTAAAAGTGATAAGACAAACAGGAATATTTCTTTTATATTATTTATTTTTTGACTGTTCTTAATTAGTTCAACCTTAGATCATTGTCAGGAGAAAATTTATTGTGAAAGAAATTGTTTTTAGAAAGTTTTAAAAATTTTCTAAGTGTTTGACAAGCCATTGAAGAAGTGGCAAGTCCATCTGTTCAGTGAAAAACATTTTTAGTTAAATTCATTTTAAATTTTCTTATATATATATATATATATATATATATATATATGAGGAAGTTTTTTTAAATATATATGCGTGTGTGTGTATAAATATGTAAAAAGTTGTAGTTTCTGTCTGTTTGTTCACAAACTCCTCCTAAGCTTTTGGAGACTTCCATAATCATATATATTCTGAAAGTACATTACCCAGGTACTTAGATAAGTATATTTCCTTTTGATCAAAGGGGGTCCCTAGGGAGCACAAACTCCTGCTGAAATTTTTTTCCCTAAATGATACCTATTCACAAAATTTCACTTGAGTATTGAAACCTATTATCACACCTTTTTTTCTATTAATTAGATGTAAATCAACAAAAAAAAAATTCTTTCATAGTAAATTTGACTAATTTAGACATTTGATCTATAGCATAATATATACAAGATATAAGATGAAATCATCTTTTGGAGATCAAATTTGAGGGGTTGCACAATACACAAGTATAACCGTCGGCACTACTGAGCTAAAGGGCTCACGGAATTTCCGAAATTGGCCGTCAAGATCGGATCTTCTGCATCAACCATGGATTTCAGGGTTATATGCTTGCTGAAAGTCTAGCCGAATACCCATGTTGTGTTCAGATCTCAAACAACTAGAAATCTGCTATAAACTGGTATTCCACGGCTAACGGCGGCCTAGTGGTCACATAAACAACGACTTTTTCTTTTTCAAACTCAACAACATTCAATAAGAGAATACAAAACAATTATTTCTCAAGGCTGTGGGAGCGATGGACCTCTGATTAATAACTTCTGGTCAGAATACAATTATGGGTTCTGCAAAGATATTGCTCAAAACAGTTCATAAAGGTGACTAAGTTTTTTAATAGTCTTGGCTGAAGTCAGTTTTCTGTTGGCTCTCAGTATTTGCGTGCACTGTTAAACACTATCTCGATCTTCGCTTTTCTAGTCCGCTCAGCTCATCTGCTTCTCAAGCTTTCACAGCTTCATCTCTCAAGCCCGCTCGGTTTCATCTGCCTTATCGTCAAAAACGTCTCAGTTAAATATCTCAACTGGACATTCTGATTTCCGGTTGATGTGGAGATAGCAGAAATGTACCGCCTTCTTTTAGTTCTAACTACCAATAGAATTCACTTCCGCTAGATCGCCAAATGGCTAGTTTTTCCGGTATCCTTAAGTGTTTCCCAACAAAATGTGGGTCTTAAATACATATGGTTTTAATTCGTTTCTTTCATCTATGAGATTTTCAACAAAATTTATCTTTTGTGGAAAAAAAAAAGATTTTTCTTTCAAGATAAATGACTTCTTCCTGATCATCCTTCACGACCCGTGCCATCAGTCTGGACATATCAAAAGGTGTTTCCAACAATCACAGCCAACTCAAGTGGACTCACTGGGAGGTCTCCCAAGTCACTTGAGAGTTTCGACCTCTTCACAGACATTCCAATTACACTGTGGGGTCCTATGATCGCCATCATCTGTTTTGACTTTACTCCGACCCAAGCCACTGGACGATTTACATTTCCGTTTTTTTTTTCTTTCTTTTTCTAATTTCAAACAATCAATCAGATCACACAAGTGTAGAAAAATTTCATGATATAATCAAGAAAGGAATGACTTTTTTTTTTTCTCGGAAGGGCTAAAGGAAGCTGAGAATCAACATCCTAAAATTGTCCATGGGAGATTCAAAAATTATCTGCACTCGTTTTATGGAAGCTGAGCTCATCGTGGATGATTTAATAGACAGAACTATGACTAATTTACAGAGAACAAACTACCTCATCTATGATAACTTGCTGGTTCACCATTACCATCTCTCAAGCTTGCTGAATCTTCCCATCAGTGGAAGTTAACGGGTGTCCTATTTCCTCTTCAGGCATCATGCATTGTAGATTATGAGTTATCTCCTTGGACTGTTGCAGTTGAAGGAACTCTTTAGCAAAAGAGTTAGAAAGTTAGTTGGCAACAGACTATATATACAACAATTGCCCACCATTAGAGTGACTGCCATACAATTGCCTATTGACACGCATGACCAGCCACTTTTAAACTTCTCTCTCTACTCATATACACTTCTACGTGGTAGTGCACTGTCCCTGTGCTAAAAGTCTTTGATGAATTTCAACCCTTGACACTCCTTCCAACCAGATAACTACAACAGTGCCAACTATAAGCACATAAGTATTCAGATACGTTACTGCAAAAGTGCGGATAATCTTTGACTCTCATTTGTAGATAAAAGCCATGAAAGAATTATGAGAGATGAAATAAATAAAAAGATACTTACCTAACATCACCATCCATGCCCATCCATGGTCAACAGGATAACCAACCAATTTTTCTTCACATTTATCTGGCAATGATTTCTCATTTGCCTCTACGTTATCCTTTTCCATATTTGTTAACTTTTATACAATCAAGTTACCATTAATGTTTAGGAGATCTACAAAAAAATAGACACAAGGTTTAGACTTTACAAATTAAAGAGGTACATGTGTAAGAATTAACGGCACACAGGGGATTGTTTCTAATTACGGGTACTATGTTACAAGGGTAATCCCAAAGCAGAAATCACAGAAATATTCAGAAATCACAGAAATATTTATTGAAGGAAGGAGTGAATAACTAATTAATTACTATTTCATGGTTAACAGCTGTCCATAATGATATTAATGCTTCTATTCAAGGTAGAGTGAAGGACTGATTAATTAGAATTTCAAAGTCATCCTTGTTATATCAAGAATTTGAAAGTTTAAAAAAATTTTTGAATTGATGTTTGGTGACACTCAGACCCCCTTCCCCCCTCCACACACACACAAAATCATTATTCAACTACAAACTGGAGTGAAATGGTTTTATTCTCTTAGATCATTAAATTCATTGATCTAATATATGTACTACCAATTTGTGCACCCATTTCATTCTAAAAACTAATTAAAATTATTTAAATCATTAAAAATTGATTTAAATAATTTTTGTTTTAGTTGAAAAGTAGTAACATAATGAGCAACAGTAAAAAAAGCAAAATAATATCTCATATGTAATTTATTTTTAATACATTTTAAACAATTAAATTCTGCTAAAAATGGCTAAGTGAAGATTTATGATGCACTCAAAACAAAACTTTTTATCAACATTTTAAAACATTTTTAAAAGTTACTTCTTAGAAATCAATCACAAAAAAAAAAAATTGGAAATACTATATGCAAAAAAATTACTAACTTGTTGATATTTATTAAAATGTCATAATTTTTTTTGTTCGAAACATGCAGTTTGTAAAACTTGTTCATTATTAGTAGGGAAAACTTTTGTAGGGAAAGAAGTTAAGAATGATATGCACACGTCTATTGGAGGTCATAAGTGACAAGTCACTAATCCAAATTGATAAATAAAAATTACCAAAAATCAGGGAATTAGCTGATTTTAATAAAATTTTGAGTGTTGACATATTAATCAATGAATTATTTCTTTTAAATTACTGAATCATCTCAATTAAACTGATTCAATGTAAATAAATCAAAATTCTTAAAATAAATATTACCGTTCTTGGCCCCCATATGCACCTTGAGAAAACAATTTATATACCTAATTAATAGATAAAATTCATTTAAAATATGAAACGCCTAATTTTAGGTTTTAAATTTCATTTTTTTTTTATTCTAAAAACAAATATCTATTTAATAACAAGCCTACTTTAGTATTATTATCTAATAACTTTTGGAGAAAACTCAATTGAAAAGTTAGCCACTCCCCCACCTTTTTAAACTGAACAAATATCGGTGTATAATTTTTTTACTGATAATCTTTTTAGATTATCAGTAAAAAAACTTATATACATAAACAACAGAATAAAAAAAAATCTCCAAAATTTCTTTTATTTAGGTTTTTTTTTACATTTAATTTTCAGATTTTCAGTACTTATTTTCTACTAGAGTCTCCCCCTTAATTCTTTTTTCCCTTCTATTCACATCTTCAGTATTTTGTCTTTTTATTTATACTGTAATTTAGGTACCACCGAAATAGGTCATGTGATTAGTTTAGGCCATATTGAAGGAAGAAACAAATATTTTTTTACTTTTTTTTTTAGATCTCGCAAAAAAGAAATAATGAACATAAAAAGTTGTTACAAAGAAAAACAGTTAAATCAAAGATCAAATTATCTGATTGGGGAAAAATTACTCACTATTATCTTGAAAAATAAGTGAAACAGTCTGTTTTTTTGTTTTTTTTACAACAGGGTCAGTTTCTTTATTGATATTTTTTTTTAGCAGAACTGTGTATTCATGGTTCTTTTACTAAAAAGCTCTTGCATCAAAACTTATAAAAATCTTCTGATATAATTATTCAGACTCTTATCTCTAGAAAAAATTTAAAAATCGTTTTTTATCGGTTCATTTTTTCATATTTCATAAAATAGGTGGAATAGACCTAGTAAAAAAAAATATTTCTCCTAATATATTCTAGGAAAAAACGATTTCAGACATATTTACATCAAAATGTAAGTAATTATGGAATTTTTTGTGAAATTCAGACCATTAATTGATTTTTCATAGAATTTTTTAAAAAGCCTCTCGTCATAACTAGTTTTTGGCTACGTTAAATTTCAATTGATTTAACAGTGCAAAAATGTAAATATTGTTTTTCGTTTATAATTTTCATTATTTCTGTAAGCTGCAAAACTTTTTTTTAAATCATCAGGAGGTTTTTTAATGTTTCTTCATACGAATGGACAAAAAATTTTCAAGATAATATTAACCTTTATGGGGGGGGGTAAGTTTCACGGGGAAAATTGGTGGTACCTACTGTAATTAGTTACAAAAGTAACTAACCCCACCAATATTTTGCGCCCCCAAATTAAGGGGGGGGGGTCAAAGTTAAGTGACCTGAAAAAAATCGGAAAGTTTTTAAATAAAATCACTGATGCATGATAAAATTCATTCCTTGATAAATCAACATTGAAAATTTCATTAAAATCGGATAATTCCCTGATTTCTGATAATTTTTTTTTCAATCGGGGAGTTAAATTTATTTTGTAAAATACGCCTATGGCAACACAATTGGCAGTCCCTAATACATACTTTCACGCATAAAATAAGAATTTTAGTTTTAAGTGGAGATTTTATATTTGGTACGGTTGCACTGGTTCTATTTTGACATGATCGATTTTTATGTACTCTTCCCTTCCCAACATTGCCTGCACCGTCTACAGAATCTGTCAACCTATGTGTGGGTGTATGTCTCCTTTGCCCCCCCCCTCTCCCATGTCGTCGTCTTCTTCCCTGCAGTTGCATAATAAAGTCGTCTACCCTACCCGCCATCTTCTTTCACTTTTGGCGACCACCGACGCTTTGTCCCACCATTACTTTTTCTAATAATAATAATAATAATAATAATAATAATAATAATAATAATAATAATGCAAAATTATATAAGAGTTGTGGTCCCACTTTTAAGAGACCATATCTCTGTCGTCTCAAAATGTGACGAGAATTCCACAAATATATTATTGCATAATGTACTACTTCCCATCTCTCAATGACAATGTTGCATAATTCTGAATTTTTGGCCCCAGGCTTCCTTTATAAAACCTGTAATAAGTATATAATTACTTTTATTGTTAAAAAAAATAATGGTGATTATTTGCTGTAAGCTGGAAAACATTTATATTACTTTGTCATACAAACCGAAACATTTAGTAAAGGTTATTCTTATAGTGCAAGATAATTAAGAAAAATATTTTTTTTTTTTAAATGTCTTCGGAATCTAACATTTTTTCTTTTAATAAATTTATTTTACTTTTTTTCTCTCTCTCATGTAGTTACACCTAATTTAATTCCTATATTGAGGTAACTTAAGGGGCCTCCTAACTAGAAGTGCCCAGGGTCCCAAGATCTAAATTCAGCTCTGGCTATGCAGTGATGAGGCTAAGAATTGTTTAGTTGATTTATTTAGACAAAGACTTTCTTATTGTAAATAAAAAAAAAATTAAAAATACGAATTTAGAAAATGTATCATGCATCCATAAAAGGAAAAAAAAAAGATGCGAAATGTAAAATTATTTTCTTTCAGCTCCAACAACTTAACCACGCCTCTTACCTTCAGAAATGGGACCACGACTCTATTGTTGTATAAAGAAATTTTTTTTTTAATTGGTGGTGACAGAGAAAAAGAAAACCGGCTAAAATATGCTATTTACACAAACACGGATTTCACAGACACAGACAACAGTAAAGGTTGGGAGAAGACTACACAATTTCACTTTTTTTTAACCCTCCCTGCATTAAATTTCAACCAAACTCGGAAAAAATGAATGAAACTTAACGTAATTTTTGCTGTTTTGTGAAAAGGAAGGGTTTTTTTAAAAAATCATATGTAGACATTTGTTTTACATTCTTTAAAATGAGAGAATTTCATAAATTAAAATCTGTCTGTGAAAATAGCATATTTTAGCCGGTTTTCTTTTTCTCTGTCTTGTAGATCTCTTCTTTTTAACGTGTTTATTTCATTGTTATAATTAAGAAATTCATACAATATTTTTATATGTAAGTTTAGGCTCTGATCTTAAGGGGAAAAAAAGTGACAATTTACAATTTTATTCTTCATAAAAGTTTAAAAGAAAGTGGAGGTGCAGTCGTTTTGGCCATATCCAATAAATACTACACAAAAATCGATGACGTCAAAATGGGACCACAACAACACAATTGTACTCAGGGCCGGATTTTTCACCTGATGGGACCCTATATGAAATCTGATGCACTTTTCTAAAAAAATATTTTATAATAATGTTGATGATAAAAAAAATTATATATTGATAATTAATATAGTTTGCTATCTTCACTACCTAACTTATGCTATTTCTTTAATATTGAACAAACAATCTTTACTTAAATTAGTAAAGAGCTCAGTATTGTGGTAGCAAAAATAAGTCAACGGCGCTTGGTAACTGTCAGTTTCTCACTTATGTGATTTTCAAACCGAGAATCATGTACGTACATACGTATTTTTCTTGGTCTGAAAATTGACGAGGTCATCACTATCGCAACGTAGGTCTCGACTAGGAGAGAAACTGACAGTTACCAAGAGCCGTTGACTTTATGTCTTCGCTACCCTAACCTTTATATAACATTTTTGATGAATTAATGTTAAAGATAAAAACTAATGATAAAATAAATAAAAATTAAATGAGAGTGTGTAGCCCTAACTTAACTTATCCTTTAGGGGGTAAAAGTCGAGCAATGATGACATTTATTTGCCTATGAATTTGATATTGTGTCTACGATTGTCAAGAAAGATTCTTTTTTTTTTTTTAAACACAAATGAAAACAACGAATAACGGGAAGGAAATGTTACTGAGGGGGGGATATTTAGTTTTAAACATTTTTTTTTAAAATTTGTATTTTAAAGAAGCATTTGCATTATTCTTTAAAAACAAGAAAAATAACTGACGATTTCTCTAAATATGCCAGTAAGTTTAGGGGAGACCATTCCAACTTGATTCATTCATTTTGATTACAAAATTGTATGCGTAAAATTCCCCGCGAAGATTAATGTTTAGTTGTTTGCTTCTTACACTACCGGGAAAATAATGACAAATCTAGGAAGAAGAAGAAGAATATAATTATTATACAATACAGACCACAGCATTGGCTGGAATACTCAGGAGCGTCCTGGAGATCTAAAGAGACTTGCTGTCACTCAGCCTCCAGTAAAAGACCACAAGTTAAAACAGGTGTGAAAAACTCAAGAAGAATAAATAAATAAATAACAAGTACTTGTCCATAATGTCCCGCTGAGGAAAGGCCTGTGCTTTTATACAAAAAATACTCTTGTTTTAAAGATTTGTTTTTACTGAAAATGTTGGTCCCCAAAAATTATTTATCGTCAACCCGTAAATCGCCATCTTCTTTGATTGTTGTGGAGGGAAAACAAGCGCAATTTTTGGTAAAACAAAAAATAAAGGACTGATGAAATGTACTCTTTTCTTGATGGTAAATATATAAGTATTTAATTCCTATATAATTATTTTGTTGGTACATTACTGTAAACATTTCTTCAGTCGGATATTTTGGCCAAATACAATTAAAACAAAAACTTTTGTTGTGTAAGTAAAGCAATTGACGTGTCATGCGCAGGTTTCGATTGGACCTGTTGCCTTCTTCCTAAACAGCCTTACACAGTGCACAGTGGCGCTATATTTATATATATATATATATGATATGGGGAGGTGAACACTAAATGGTAAAAGTACTAAATTCAGGTTTTGTACCTGCTCTGCCTAGCATCAAGCACTTTTTTTATTCAAACTTTTAATTGAATTTCTTAACTTCTATATCTGTATGTACAAAAGTTTCCGTTGAAAAAGCCGTTTTTAAAATACAAGATGTACAAAGTATTCGAACGAAATTAGTTTTCTTTAGAATGTGTTCATAACTTTTGAACACACGATTTTTAATACTGAATTCAAAATACAACACACCAAGTGGGTGCAAGTGACCTCTCACTTTACAGTCATGTTACGAAAAATCACCATTAAGAAAGGAATAAGTAAATAAATGATTTTATTATTATTATTGGGTTTTAACATTGTTTGGTCGATTCTTATTCTCTATTAGTTCTTTGATTTTTTATTGTTTTTTGTGTTGGGGCGGGGAGGGTCCTATTCTGATTTAATTTCCATGAAACATGAACTAACCGAAATTAAGTAGGTTTTTTTTTTTCTAAGTGACCATCAGCAATGTTCCTAATTTTAAAAACGATGGTATGCCACTTCACTTGCAAAAGTCAAAAGAAAAATCAAAAAAGAATAATGAAAAAAAATTGCTTGTAGTTTTAACTAACTCAATTTTTTATGAAGATAAAGACAGAAATAATTTTTTAAATTACATTAATTGTTTCATTGAATTATTAATCTCCCACCATTATTATTTTTTTTTTTTTTATATCCGACCGAAGTTTTAAGTTAAATAAATATGATTAAAAATGTAATAAACATAAAATCACTTCAAATAAATTTATCACGTTTGTAAATTTTATATGAAAGTAATTAATTTAAAAAATAACGATAAATTCCATATTAAATACATAAACGGGAAAAAATACTAGAAATTTGATAATTTTGTTTTTACACCACTTAATAAGAAAGAATAAATACAATTGAAAAAAAATAGAGTAAACATTTTTTAGATCAATTTTTTTTATCGTTAAAGTTTAAAAACAGTAAAATCATTTAAAAGTTAAGATTCTTTTTTGTTTTGTTTTGTATTTTTGTAGATTTTTTCCTTTCTGACAAATTCTTTTTTTTTTTTAATTTAAAGTTTAAAAATAATTTGTTTACAAAAATGTTTTTACGGAAATTTTTTAAAAATGCACAAAATTTTAAATTTGGAATAAAATTCTAATTTTTAAAAAACATTTTTAACTGATAGAAATAAAATCAAACTATTTTGAACATTTTAACAAACATTTTTATATATTTTTAAAAAATTATGTTTCTAAGAAAACGAATGAATTATTGAAAATAGAAAAAAGAGCAGACGAATGACAATGAAAAAATTAATTATAAACATTATTTTATATTTTGAAAGTAAAACAAAACTAGTTAAGTCCAAGATGATAACACTGCTGAATAATATTAATAAAATAATGTCAATTGTGATATATTTTCCTTTGTCTAAATCTTAGAAAATAAATGAATGAAATATTGACTTACTCCGGCTAAAAAGTGCGTGTTTGTCGGTAACGCTAACGCCATCTTTCTCTGCGCATGCGCACATTGCACACACGCTTTTGGGATACCAAAAAAATGAAAGACCATCAGAAACCAGTAAAACTTTTCTTTTCTTTTCTTTTTAATTAAATAAATGAATAAATACCCACCTCCTCAAAACTACATGAAAAAAAAATCTAAACTAGAATGAATTTAGGAAATATATTGCAAAATAAACACAAAATATTATAGTTTCAAAAGACAATAGTGTCGAATGTTTATTTTTCTCTCTGTCTCCTTGTAAAATATTTATTTTTATTTAAGCTTTCACAAGTCCAAATTGAAAGCACTGTAAGGGTAAGTGAAACCGAACTTTTTTTTTCGATCTTATTTTTTCTGATGTAAGTATCATTTGGGAACGAGAAAAGTTTTGGTAAATGGGCCAGAAAAAATAAGCTGTAAAAAAAAGTTCGGCTTCAGGTTACCCTTACCGCTCTTTTAACCTAGGCTGTTTTTCTTTTAGCGTGCCGTAACCCGTAACAGTAAATATTAATCAAAGCCAATCAGTAACAATAAAAAATGTATGTAATAACAACATTTTTATTAGGATTCTATATTTTAAAAGCCTGTCTTTAAAATGATTATTTCTATTATGTAAGAAGTTAAGAACTACTGAAAAACCACTTAGTGAGTTTTGCAGTTTTTTAGGATTAGTCTACCACAAAGCTAAGTGTAAGATAGGTATACCCAAAAATTCGGCTGCTTCATTTTAAAAACGAATTAAAATGAACTAAATCGATTATTTAAAGTCAAATTTCTCTAAGTCGAAAAGTAGTAACATAATGAGCATGAGTAAATAGAAAAATAAAAAAATAAAAAAGCAAAATAATATTACACATGTAATTTATTTTTAATATATTTAAAACGATTTTTTCAGTCAATTTCGATCGCGGATTTTAAGCAGCGTTTTAGCTGCTTAAAATCCGTGTTTACAAAATAAATTGTAATATTCGCGATTGAAAAAAAAAATTACCGAAAATCAGGGAATTATCCGATTTTAATGAAATTTTTAGTATTGATTTATCAATTAATGAATTTTATAATGCATCAGTTATTTTATTTCAAAACTTTAATTAGGTATTTCTGCTATGATAAATTAATGTATAAAATTCTTTTAAAATATGAGCAGCATGCTTTTATGTTTAAAATGTCATATTATTAGATTCTAAAAAAAAATATTTTTTTAATAACTACTTTACTTTAGTATCAATCACCCATATTTTTTGGGGTCGAAAATTGTATTGGAAATTTAGCCCCCCCCCTCCCTTTAAACGGAACAAATATTGATGTATATTTTTTTTCTTTTATAAAATAATAGCTAATTAAATAATTATCGAAATGAGTAAAAAAAAATCTCCAAAAATTATTTTTTTTAGTTTTTATTAATATTTTCATTTTATTTTCCGATTTTCGGTACTTATTTACAACCCAAGCAGATTCTTTTTAAAAAAAAAAGTTTTTTCTTCTATTCACAACTTCTTTTTGTTTTTATTTATGCAGAAAAAAGTATCAATCACATATATGCCACACCAATATTTTGCACCCCAAAAACGGGGGGGGGGTCAAAGTTAAGTGACTTGAAAAAAAAATCAGAAAGTTTTTAAATAAAATCACTAATGCATTATAAAATTCATCCATTGATAAAACAACACTGATAATTTCATTAAAATCGGATAATTCCCTGATTTTTGGTAAAAAATTTTCAAACGGGGGGGATAGTATTGAAAAAACATGGATTTTTCGACAAATTGGGTATACCTAGATGGCACGAATATAGTGTTACATCATTTAAGCTAAAAAGCCTATTGGTTCCAACCATTATTTACACTTGATTAATTGATTTTAATGGCATGTCAAAACATGTAGGGTTATTTTATGCCTTGAGTTCAGGGAATTGCATTTATTGTACAGGGTGGTCCGAAAGTCCTGTCACCCCTACATATTGTTTTAACTTCCATTATTCTTTTTTTAAAGAATATAATTTATAACATCATCATTATCATCATTATTGATGGTGATGATGATTTTCTATTTTATTTCCAGTAGCTTATTTCAGGAGGCGGGCCGGGTTAGTTCAGTCAGTAGAGCGTTCGGCTAGGAACCACAAGGTTCCTAGTTCAATACCGGTCCTCGCCAACTCAGCGTTTGAGTAGTATAGGGATCTGTGTGGTAAAGTAAGGAGCTGATGGTAGGTGTGGCGCTCCACCTCAGATGCAAAAAAAACAATCTCCTTGGTCTAGAGCTAGTGAAAAGGGGATAGACTCCTTCGCTGATTAGCTGATACCGAGTTTAGGCCACCCCGACAACTTTACTTACTTAATTAGGAGTTATATATAAGAGTTGGAAGTGTGTTGTGTAAGTTGAAGGTGCGTGGTCTAATGGTTAGAATCGGACTCTTCAACCTGAGTTCAAATCCTAGATGAAGCTACAATTCACATAGCACTAATACCCTTGGAAAAAGTGTTACATAATTATTAGAAACCTAATATTTATGGCAATAGTGTAGAAATCAAAATGGCCATTATAAGCTACAGCCCACGGCCTTGAAGGATGAGTGACAAGGCTTGACCTCAGTCCTAACCTTCCGGTGGATACCGTGAGAACCGGTAGAGAGGACCCTCTCTTCCAGTTTAGATAGTAAGTAAATCTCAGTCAGTTAGAAGGTAGGAGCCGAGCTCGTAGGATGTAAGTCTCACCTGCGCAGATGTCTGGTTTGGGGATTTAAAAATAAAGGAAGATCAAAGTAAATCGAAGTTTTGTGTTATTACCTAAAAAATTAACAATGACACAGGGCTTCTGATAAGGAGAAATCCCTAACAGAAACCAGACCGAAGTCCCCAAGTCAACTCCAGATGCAAGATGTTAGAAGATATACCAAAGCCGGCCAGAAGAAAAGACGACTAGAAGTAAGAAGTAAAGAAAGGGTATGCAACAAAAGTATGAATCCAACTACTCTCTTTCCAGCTAGGGTAAATAGTAGGGCAGACTGGGCTCTTTAACCTTGATTAGACAACCAGCCTAAGAGAAGGAAAATGAATTCAAACACTTGGGGTGGTCACTACTAGAATAGGCTCAGTCCTAATTTTAATTTTGGCAGGTTTGACAAGACTTTCAGACTATCCCTATGTCCTTTGCAGACAATCTTGAGGTTACTAGATGGAGAATAGAAGTCGTCACTTACTGTTTGGAAAAAGCCATCGTGTAACAGGTATATGGAAAAGATGCAACTGGTGTGTGTGACATCTGGGAAGCTGGAAGGAGCCGAAATAACCCATGTATACGGAATGCTTGTGGGGGAGTGAGGGTAATCCTCCAGTTCTAAAGGACAGAGACACACTTGTGTGTTAGCTCTGATGGCTGGAGGGTCTAGGAGAAAGAGAATTTGATATTGGCAGTACTGCCTTTATATACTACCAGTTGCCATGCCACATAGCGGAAAATCATGGCAAGTAAGGGAAAAATAATCCCACCAAAACTAAGAAGAGGTATTGATAATTTCACTTGTCTTCAGCAATTATTTCAGACATTTTGTTTTCATGGCTTTATTGTTTCTTCCACTCCAAACACTTATTGGATATGATAGCATAGTTTTAAAAAGATACTTTTAAGTATGTAAGTTGAAAAATACTTTTAAGTATGTATGTAAAAATTGAAAGTGCTTTGAAGTAATTTTCTTTAATCAGCTTTCAAACTAAGTAAAATAAATAAATAAAGTGAAATAAAAAAAATCAACTGAGGTGGTCACTACTAGAATAGGCTCAGTCCTAATTAGGGATCATTCTCCACACATTAATACAACAACCAACATTACGTTTTTTGTATTGTGTGAAAATAAACTTCTTCTTCTTCTCTTCTTCTTCTTCTTCTTCTTCTTCTTCTTCTTCTTCTTCTTCTTCTTTCTTCTTTCTTCTTCTTCTTCTTCCCTTTTCTTCTTCTTCTTCTTCTTCCTTCTTCTTCTTCTTCTTCCTTCTTCTTCCTTCTTTCTTCTCTTCTTCTTCCTTCCTTCCTTTCATTCTTCTTCTTCCTTCTTCTTCTTCTTCTTCTTCTTCTTCTTCTTCTTCCTTCCTTCCCTTTCATTCTTCTTCTTCTTCTTTCCTTCTTCCTTCCTTCCTTCCTTTCTTCTTCTTCTTCTTCTTCTTCTTCTTCTTCTTCTTCCTTTCCTTTCATTCGTCTTCTTCTTCCTTCCTTCCTTCCCTTTCATTCTTCTTCTTCTTCCTTCCTTCCTTCCTTCTTTCATTCTTCTTCTTCTCCTCTTCTTCTTCTTCTTCTTCTTTTTCTTCTTCTTCTTCTTCTTCTTTTCTTCTCTTTCTCCTTCTTCTTCTTGTGTTCTTTAGAGTATCTAATAATGTAATCTTATAACCACAACATTAGAGTCGACAATGAATTAATGTATATTATTTCAGTTTAATGTTGAAATGTTAATACTATATTATATACAATAATAAGTTTCTATTTCTGTTGAGAGTTAATGATGTAGATCTCTGTGTCCTTTAAAAAGGTTACCAATGGTTACCAATGGTGTGACAGTCTCCTGTTTTGCTTTTAGATTACTTACACATGGAGGTCCTGTTGTTGTAACAGTATCGGAAGTTTATTGACATATAATAATGTTTATATATTTATTATAATATCTCACCCTCAATGAACTTCATAAAATAAGGAATTGCAAAAATTTTCATAAGGTTTTTAAAAAATGTTCAGTGCTATTCGCAGAATTGTGTCCCTGTCTCCTGCTTTAAAAAACGCTAGGCGGTGATAGCTGAAAAAACAACCTGCTCTACAAATGAAAATTGTTGGAAATAAATATATTAAAATAAAATAAAAATACCGAAAAAAATGTTTTAATTTTTTTATTTGTAATTGATTGTTGAAAAAAAATGAAAATACAAAAAAAAAAGATTTTTTTAGTGGATTGAAGGCGTTTTTATCGACAAATTATTATTTTTTTAGTGGTTTGAGGGCATTAAAAGTAAGCCATATTTTTTTATCGACAAGTAAATGTAAATATTTAGCCCCCATCCCCTTAGAATATTTTAAAGAGGGGGAGAGTTAAAATATTTACATTTACTCATCAGAAAAAGACTGGAGGGGGTAAAATATCGCATTAACTTTTCGGGAAAAACGTCTGTTTTTTGGGGGGTTTTTCAGCAGGCACCGCTTCATCTAGGGACTTCATTCATAGAGCAACTTGTTTTTTTTCAGCTATCACCACCTAGCATTTTTTCAGCTATCACCACCTAGCATTTTTTCAGCTATCACCACCAAGCATTTTTTCAGCTATCACCACCTAACATTTTTTCAGCTATCACCACCGAGCATTTTTTCAGCTATCACCAGCTAGCATTTTTTCAGCTATCACCACCTAGCATTTTTTCAGCTATCACCACCTAGCATTTTTTAAGGCAGGAGGGCAGAACGCAATTCTGCAAATGGTACCAAATGTTCAAAACCAATTGGTTAGTTGGTTGTTTTGTTTTACGTCATATCAACCCTTATCAGGTTATTTAATGCCAATTAAAGTAATTTCTATAAAAGTTTCTAGGTTTCAAGTTCTTAATATCTGAAAATTGTTTGTTTGGTTAGTTTGTTTTACAGCATATCAACCTCGATGGGTCATTTAATGCCAGCAAAGTTTTGAAAGAATCGTAGTGATAGTTTAGAAGAAAATTTTTTAAACTCAATTTTTTTTTTTATAAACAAATTTTCTATTTAACCCATCGATGGGACCCTAACAGGTACTACCACTCCGGGTCAGAGTGGACTTGGGAGTAGTGGTGATGAAGGGGTGCTCCACATTCCCAAGAGTTCCGTAATTGGAACTTCACCATCAGATAGAGTTTAACATCATACCCAGGACATGAAGACCCTCAGCCACCACCTTCTAGCACATGTATGATAAAAAGGGTTGGGATTTGCCATAAGGGCATTAGGGTGGGGACAATCATATAGATTCTAGGGCTTGACATAACCAGCCAATTGATCAGAAGGGGAATCTCATTTTGTTCTATATAACTTATAGATGGGACCCTAACAGGTACTACCACTCCAGGTCAGAGTGGACCAGGGAGAAATGATGATGAAGGGGTGCTCCACATTTCCCAGACCTCCAGAAGTAAAGGCCAAAGTGGAGTGTTGCATGTCATGGACTGCTCAGCCACAATGATCCTGTCCTTAAGCATCACAAATCACCACCCACTGCCAACAGGTGGCCCCATTGGAGGCAATTTGGTAGAGTATTATTATTGAATTTCACCCTATATGGGCTTCATCAGATTAGGATTTGAAAATATTTTAATTTTAGGAATTTATTTTGGGGATCATTAGATATTGAGAAACATTACAAAATATTGAGGAATATGAAATATTTTTAATGTTCCCCAAAAATATTTTTCTTAAAAATCAAATTTTTTTTCTAAATCATTACTTAGCTCATAACAATATAGAACACAGCGATTTAATAGTAAGATAGCACACAGCAAGTTCATGTCAAGGTAGTACACAGTTTATAGCAAAGTAGCACACAGATAATTCACAGCAAGGTAACACACAGATAGTTCATAGCAATATAGCACACAGCTAATTTATAGCAATATAACACATAACTAGTTATTAGCAAGTTAGCACATAGTTCAAATAGCAAAGTAGTCATAGAAAGGGAAGACCTGCCGCATGAGCAACTGCAAGTCTTCCATACAACAATGCCTGTGTCTGAACTGAGATCCTAATTCACATCCATAGTCTCGCGGGATTGACAAATGTCATCTCATATCTTGTTCAAAGGTCATTGTGACAATTATTAAGTAACTTACTAATTATAGACTTCATATTTAAATACTTTTTAATTACTAATAAATAAGTAAGTGGTTTAGTAGGTAATTAGCCAAATTCCAACTGCATTTAAAATTTAAGATTAGCTTTACTCATGCTACTACTAATCCCTAACGATATAAAAAGTCTAGTCTTAAAGAATTGTTGAATATACATACAGGGTGACCCCCCCAAAAAACACAGTACCCAAATTCTGTTTTTTTTTGGTGGGGGCACCCTGTATATATACTATTACTGATGCAGACTACCAGCACAAAATAAAAACAGAACCCAAATCCTTTTTCTCACCCTGTACTTACCATACTCAATGAACATAATGGCTAGTGATCTAGACTATTAAAAGTGACTTTGTTTCTCACTGAGTACCCCATAGTTTGAGCCTTGTGCCAATAATGAAAGTCGTTGCGCTGGCCTAAAGTCAGTATCAGCCAGACACTGAGGGAGTCTATCCCCAGGCTTTAGACCAAGAAGATTGTTTTGGCGTTTGAAGCAGAGCGCTACACCTACCATCAGCTCCTTACTTTACCTCACAGAACCCTGTGCTATTCAATATGCTGAGTTGACGAGAGCCAGTAACGAACCTGGAAACCTCGTGGTTCCTAGTCAGACACTCTACCGATTGAGCTAAACTACTAGAGCACCTGATCACTTGTGTCATAAGTAAGCAAATCACAGCAAATAAATAGGGTACCTTATCATAGTGTAATGGTTAACAAGCTAGTTTCATGAGTCAATCCTCACTAGGGGCTCCATATTTGCAGCCTTGAGTCAGAACTAAGCTTTGTAGATAGATAGTTTGCTAGGCTAGCTAATTATCATTAGTGAGTTTGTTTCTCACAGAGTGCCTCATCGTTTGTGCAACAACTAAATAAGCTAAGCTTTGTAGAGAGATAGTTTGCTTGGCTAGCTAACTATTAGCAGAATGAAAAACAGTCTACCCCAGTGGATTGAAGAAAGGGTTAGGTTCAAAGTTCCATGAAGGCTCTCGATTACGACAAAAGGTTCCCCGATTTCGAAGAGAAGGTTCCCAAGTTCGAGGAGGTTCCTGAGTCTGACAAGAAGTACCTGAAGACGGCCGGAGGACACATCGGCCGAAACATTGTGCTGATAACAATAAAGATGAGGATAATAGTCCGAATAATCCAAATAATAAATGTTATTAGTGAGTTTGTTTCTCACAGAGTGCCTCTTAGTTTGTGCCTTGTGCTACAACTAAATAATAAACTAGTTCATGATTAGAGCACCTTATCATTGGGTGCCCATTAATTTTTGCCTGTGCTACAATTAAGTGTTATGATTTTATGGGCCATCTTTTAGGCTTCAAGCAAGAGCGCTTGTCCAGCAGAAATCCTTGGTAAAGAATCCTTTGGTTGTTCCTTGGTGCTCCTCAGTATTGCAAGTCCTTCATTAATGATTGAAAATGGACATCTCTCAGTATCAGTGCTTAAGTAGTCAACCAGCCACGCATTCAGGCTGTTGATTGGCTGTGCTTTAAACCAGATGATCCTGCTTAGTCTATAAATTTAAGTGGTGCATTGTAGCACACTTTATATACAAAATAATCCAAAACTAAGCTAAACACAGTAAATAAATAGGGTACCTCATCATAGTGCAATGGTTAACAAGCTAGTATTATTAACGTTGTTCGGACTATTGTCCCCATCTTCATTGTTATTTGTACAACGTTTCGGCCGATATACCCTCTGGCCTTCTTCAGGTATTTCTTGTCGGACTCGGGAACCTTCTCGGACTCGGGAACCTTCTTTTCAAACTTGGGAATTTTCTTGTCGTATTCGGGAGCCATCACGGAACTTTGAACCTAACGCTTTATTTATTCCACGGGGGTATCCTGTTCTCATTCCGCTAACCATAGCTGGGGGGGTAGGAGTTGTGCTAATTAATTATTTTATTTGACTAATTGGACACATGGCCGAGTGGATTAGGCAGTTTGGTTAAAAGACAGTTCTAAGTGACAGTTATCTCTGGTTCCCGAGTTCAATCCTGAGTGAAAGCAGTTATAAAAATAATTAATAAATAAAGGGTTAGGTTCAAAGTTCCATGATGGCTCCCGAATACGACAAGAAAATTCCCGAGTTTGAAAAGAAGGTTCCCGAGTCCGAGAAGGTTCCCGAGTCCGACAAGAAATACCTGAAGAAGGCCGGAGGGTATATCGGCCGAAACGTTGTACAAATAACAATGAAGATGGGGACAATAGTCCGAACAACGCTAATAATACTAATCTTCAAGCCTTATCTCAAACATTCAGAGAAATAGTTAACAAGCTAGTCTCACATGTCAATCTTCACTAGTTGCTCTGGACTTGTAAGTTTATGTCAGAACTAAGCTAAGGTTAGTAGACAAATAGGGCACCTGACCATGGTTAATGGGGTTGGAAAAAACAAGATAATTAAAGATAATACAAACCAACTCTAAGTAAGTTTTCTTCTTTTCTTTTTTTTTTTAACCTGACTGGCTATGACAAAAGATTTAAATGATGTAGACTTTACTTCAGACACATGGTATATGTTGAAGGTATTTCTTTATTAAAGCAAGATTTCAATGCCTAGGTGTCAATTATCTTCTTTATGGTGAGAACTGTTGTCAGTTGTAATTAGCAATAGAGTTGTGAGAAGTAACACATCAACATAACTTAAAGTATATATTTACCAACCCCTCCTCATGAGTAGGATGTGACACAAAGTCAATTTTTTAAGTGGAGTTTAACCGGTTTAAATTCAGAGTTTTCATTCTCCTTGACTGGTTACCAGATCAAGGTTAAAGAACCGAGTCTGCCCTACTATTTACTCATAGTTATCTATAAAAAGCAAAAGCAAAATTTATTTAAATCAACATTCTAAGGCATGAAAATAAAATCAAACAATAAAAGTTAAATTAAAGTATGCTAAGTCCTTTTTTTTCATGGAGTAGTAGTTACAATGGTATAAATATATATATATAGGTATTTACCAAATACTTATGCACAAGCAGGATGCGACACAAGGTTACCATATCAAGGTTAAAGAACCCAGTCTGCCCTACTATTTACCCATAGTGGGAGGAAGAATAATTGAATTCATACCATTTCTCAAGGGTATATGTATTCACCAAACCTCTCCACACAAGTAGGATCTGACACAAAGTTGATTTTTTAAGTGGAATTGAACAGGTTTAAATTCAGAGTTTTTCTTCTCTTAGACCAGTTGCCTAATCAAGACTAAAGTGCCTAGTCTACCCTACTATTTACCCATAGCTGGAGGGAGAATAGTTGGATTCATACCTTTCCCAATTGTATTAGTGCTATGTGAAATGCATATACATACATACATACATACACACATCAACACTTTTGCAGGAGCAGGATGTGACACAAGGTCATTTTTTAAGCGGAGTTTAACAGGTTTGAATTCAGAGTTTTCCTTCTCCTAGACTGGTTACCTAGCCAAGTTGTGTGGGGTTTTTTTTGGGGGGGGGGTTGCAGGGGGTGTCGTTGATTTGTTTGTTTTTTGTTTCAACTCTGCTTTCTTTGATGGTAATAAGAACCATCATGAGGTCCAATTTACGTTAAAAAAGAAAGAAAAGAAAAGAAAGAAATGTACACAAAATCCCCTGTTTATTAAATAAGTCAAAAAGAGTCTCTTCTGAGTAATGGGTTTTTTTTTCCATCGTTCTTGGCCAGTCTTATTAATATCAGCTTAAAATATCAACTTGTCTTTCAATGACAATGACAATTCCTTAATTGTAGATTATACGATGGCTTAAGAACAAAGTTTGTTTTTCTTCTAAGATTTAAGTTATTTGGGATTGAAAAACCATTCCAGTCTGGTGAAATTCTAAAGAAACTTCCTCTTCAAGACATTTCAAAATAAAGCACATGCTGCAAAAGAAATTCAAAAGGTAAAATAACAAGTTTCAAAACATCAATTTAAAATAGAAAAGAATGTATGTAATTAACTAACCCCGTCACAAATCATTTTTTTAAGTGGAGTTTAACAGGTTTGAATTCAGAGTATTCCTTCTCCTAGACAAGTTGCCAAACCAAGGTTAAAGTGCCCACTCTGCCCTACTATTTACTGGAGGGAGAAGAGCTGGATTCATACTTTTCCCAAGAGTATTAGGGCTATGTAAAATGCAAACAGCCTCGTCCAGGATTTGATCTCATCTTGCCATGTCCATTTCTTATGACCATAACCGTTACACAATGGTTGCCTCTTGGACTCTTATGAAATGCTTAGAGAAAAAGCTAGATGAGAGATACGCAAGGATGCTGTGTGATATCTTGAAGTATCACCCTCCAAAAAAGCATCTGTAGAGCCACTTACCTCCTATCACACAAACCATCCAAGTAAGACAGACAAGATATGTTGGACACTGCTGGAGAAGTAAGGACAAAATTGGGTGTTTGGTTTTTAGTTATGGTAGCTTTCATTCAGTCCTGCTGTATGAGAAGTCTCACTGAGACTTTAATGAAACGTTTAGAGAAAAAGCTAGATGGGAACTATACTGTCTAGAGCAAATCTTGAAAGCCGCACCCCACAAAAACAGCTGTACAGCCACTTACCTCCAATCACACAAACCATCTAAGTAAGACAGACAAAACATGCTGGAGAAGCAAGGATGAACTCATAAGTGACGTTCACCTGGGTACATCTACACATGTGTGAGCCACCCAGCAAAGACATAAAGTCATGGTAGTGTGGACATAGAGACAGTTACGCATGGTTACTGACAGTTTCTCACCTATGTGATCTTCAAACCAAGTCTGTAGACATGGAGTCAATGGTGCCTGGTTATTGATAGTTTCTCACCTATGTGATCTTCAAACCAAGTCTGTAGACATGGAGTCAATGGTGCCTGGTTATTGATAGTTTCTTGCCTATGTGATCTTCAAACCAAGGTGAGAAACTGTCAGTAACCATGTGCTGTTGACTCCATGTCCACGCTAGCTTAATTTAGATATAAATGCGCTATCAATGATATTGAGCATGGTTTACTTAAAAATATAGCACCTATATTATCAATATATATAGTAAAAAATTTATTAAAAGAATTATTTCTAAAAAAATCTTTGAAGAAAAAATAATCTTTTCAGAACCAAATATTTCTTACTGGACTTTTTCGAAGATGTATGTATATATATATATATATATATATATATATATATATATAAGTAAAGTCGTCGTCAAGGAGACTTAGAGTCGGTATCAGCCATACAGCGAGGGAGTCTATCCCCTTTTCACTAGCGCTAAACCAAGGAGATTGTTTTTAGCATCTGAGGTGGGCGCCACACCTACCGTCAGCTCCTCACTTTACTGCACAGATCCCTGTGCTACTGATACGCTGAGTTGGCGAGGGCCGGTATTGAACCTGGAACCTTGAGGTTCCCAGCTGAACACTCTACCGACTAAGCTATTACACACACACACACACACACACACACACACACACATATATATATATATATATATATATATATATATATATATATATATATATATATATATATATATATATATATATATATATATATGAGAATTTTAGTAAATATTTAAAAAGTTTATCCCTATTATAAGCATCCTGTTTATTAGAATTCAAGTCAGTTGTATTCTGCTTGTCCTAGTTCTTATCCTACAAACTAGATCACCCTTCCCATCATTCCCCATCATAACAGTATATAAAGAAATACCCACCATGTTGGATCCATTTGGTCTAGTGATTGTTTAGGCAACAAACTGACAGCCACCAGGTGCCATTGACTCTATGTCTATGTTATCCTAAGATATAAGGATTTGTTTATACATTTTTGGGACCAAGTATCCAATAGGCACCCCAGCTGGGATCTGTTTTGAAAAGAACACCTTTTGCTTTTCACCGTAAACTCCCGGTTGTTGTTTACAAACAACAGACGATTTTTTTGGCATTAGAATTTCACTGTAAGATTTTTTTTAAAAGTTTGTTCATGTTATTTACAACCCAAAGGCATGTTTTTATACGAAAATAGTTTTCGATTTTAATAAAACAAAATTAGTTATTTCATGCTGTGGTTGTTAATTCAATAGGATTTTTGATTATTTAATTATAAAACTTTAAACGAAAGACATGTTTTTATATTGAAGACAGATTTTTATATTAAAATAGTTTTTGTTTAATCAGAAGAAAAATGCAGATATGTTTATGATAATAGTTTTTATTTACAAAATAATTTTTATGTCTATTTAAATAAAAAGATTTTGTTTCAGAAATGGTATCACACAATTTATAAAGTTTATTTTCCATGCGCCTCTCGTACCACAACCAGAAGTGTGCAGTGAAAAGCAAAAGGTGTTCCTTTCGAGTTGGCTCACAGCTAGGGTGCCTATTAGATACTTGGTCCCATTTTTAAACTCTTGATAATTTCATTTGAACTTTTAGCCACAAATCCAGTGCTTCAAATGGTAAATATTTTACTTGTGTTAGCTGACAGGGGTGTGTGAAGATTAAAATAGAATTTAGATTTTTTTTAAATAACACTCCTGTGAGCCTTCAGACTGGAAGAACCCTCCGAGCGTGTGCAGGAAAAAGGTCCCACTTCTGACCACCAAGATAATCTCTCAACCATTCAGACTTAGGCCTTAACTGGGACCAGACTATTACTGGATAGGAAGAAATTTCCTCTCCACATGGTGGCTATGACCCATGAATAAAACCTGAATCCTAAAACTATCTTTTGCCTTTGTCTCTTCCTTTTTCTTTCCTTTAATTTTCTTTCAATGCAACCACCAAATAAGATGGGGTTAAAATGAAAACCTGTGAACACCCACCAGAAATAACCACAGAACTGCAGGTCCAAGTACTTTGGAAGTATGAGGGTGCTGAAAAGTTCATGATGTTTTTTTATTATTTTATTTTATTTTGAAAGGGTTAAAGATATTTGAGAATTGTGCCAAGTGTGTTGAACTTGGGATGAATATATGGAATAGCCTGTACATTTTAACACTCTAGATCAGCATTTTTCAACTTAGGGTCCCAGGAACCCTAAGATTCCACTAAAGGTCCCCAAGGGTTCCACAAAAACAAGTAAGTTAATGCACTTTTGCCTTTTTATTTAATTTCATATATGTAATATTACTAAACATGCATAATATATTATTGGTTATTGTAATCTGAATTTCAAAATGGAGGTGAGTTTAGTGAGAGCCTGTTACTGGGGTGGGAGAATCAGGATCTGATCAGCCCTGATTGGGTTGCCTGGAGGAGAAAATATGATGTTGAGAGACCCGAAATTTTCAATGATCCCAGGAATATAACATCACTGAAGACCACCTCAGCATAGCCATTCCACAGAAACAAAGCTTATATTCCACAGAAAAACAGCATTTTTTTTTTTTTAGAAGAAAAAAAAGTTTGAAAGGAACACTTTTTGTTGAAAATTAGTACCGTAAATCTGAAAATTAGATATGAAAAATGCATATAATTGTCTTTTATATCATGAATAAAGATAGTAAAAAGTAAAGGAATTGTATAAAAAAATTAAAGAAATATAAAATTGTATTTCATTGATTAAAGAAAATGCTCTTGAAAAAAAAAAAAGGTGAAGAAAATATCAAAATATTTCACCAGCAAAAAAGCAGCTCCAATTAATAAAGCTTTTATTTCGATATCCAGATTCAAAGGAACTGAAATTAAAAAAAAAAAAAGAAACAGAAAGTCACTCAAATTTACTTTGTATGTATATATATATATACACACACACACATATACATCTTTTTGCCAATGGAAATATCGTAATATTAAAAAAAAATTCCCATGCTTCATTCTCTATAGCCTTAAATTGTAATTTTAATTTTTCAACATTTTCTTTTATTTATGTTAGTTAAATATATAGGCCATATGAGCTGTCAAAATGGCCGAGAGGTTAAGAAATCGGGCTGGCAAAAAGTCAGATAGAGTTCACTCCTGGCCAGAGGTAGTTGTTGTGTCTAGCCACACTGAAGAGGCGTGAAACTCCGAAACGTGTCTGTGGAGGACATCTTCTTCTTCTATTATTATATATATATATATATTATATGTAGTAATGAGCGTACATTTAAAGATTAACCATTTAGTTAAGGTTTTTTTCTTTCAATCTCCTATTTTATACAAGTACCGAGCAAGTCTCTGCATGGCTGTTACATATCCCTGGGCCAATATATAAGAATTTATGATCTATTTTTTAAAATACACAGAGCGAATCTGGAAAGGAGGTGGCCTAATAACATGTCAGGTCTACCGGTGGAACAGATATAATGTTGCAAAATCTAAAATCTGTAAGGATACTGATGTAACATCATTAATGACCTCCTTTAGTGCATTTCGGCAATGTTTAACAAGACTATATATATATATATATATATATATATATATATATATATAAACATATTGAAAAGATAATGATTCAATGGAAAAGAAACTGAATGAGTTGGAATAATGATGAATATAGTAAAGTGCTCAATATATACATAGTTAGTTTAAAAAAAACAAATCAGTAGCAAATAAATATATATATATATATATATATATCTTATTATAATGGAGATTGTGTGTTTTTCTGTCTGTAACCGAAACTAAATCACTACTCAAGTCACAATTCCCTTAGTAATTGACGTCACATTCACCATGAATTTATCCTTATTTTTATTTAAACCTCAATTATTAATAAAATTGTTTTACATTATTTATACTGTTAACCATATCTACGTACTAAGAACATGCAATTGTATTTATATATACAACAAAATAGCGGTTTACAGTGTGAATGGAAGGCTAATTTGCATATTGATATTAAAAATGTAATTTTAATAAATATATGCTTAGTATTATTGGTTTCTAACTGTTTGGTTTTATTTTAATGAATATAAGCAAAATTCTCTTCAATAAATCTTAAAAGAAATCCCTTAACAAGAAGAAATAACTGTAATATTATTCTTTACTTCCTATTTTAACTAAACAGTTTAATTAGGAAAATTTACCAATGAAAGAAGGGAGTAACGGAAAATGATGGAAGAGTTAGTTTCAAAGTTGTTCTATTTTTCAATCATGCCCCCTCTGTTCAAAATCTTTTTATCTACATTCTTATTCAGTTTCATTAGTCTTTCTAATTTAATATGATATTTTATTATAAAATTTAACTAAAATACTTGCACCCGGAGGGTGCATATATTTGCTAGTATATATAATGAATAGTGAATGAAAAAATGAGAAAAGTATTGGCATGAAAAGGTGCTCAATGCTAATAAAGCAGGGCAGATTTATAATCAATGGTAATATTATGGTTTTACACTCATAACTTGAAGTTTCATGGTAATCCAATCATCAGATGAGTTCAATGGTTGAGATGTTAAAAACCAGTCGACTGTTTTTTAACATCTCAACCATTGAACTCATTGACTGGTTTTTAAGATCTCAACCATTGAACTCATCTGATGATTGGATTACCATGAAACTTCAAGTTATGAGTAACCATAATATTACCATTGATTATATATATATATATATAGTTAAAAGTAAGGAAATGATTCCAACGGTATATGAGGATAAGATGATATGAAAAAACAAAGATGTTGTTCAAATAAATTCATTTGTTCAGCTTTATATTGCTGATATTGCAATATTTTGATTTTTTCAAAATTCTTCTTCAGATCCTATTTATGTTGTTTTAATAGGAAGACAATTGTGACCATTTTATGATGTGATTGATTTCTATCGGATTTTTTTAAGGAAAAAAAAAATTTCCAAACAAATTTCTGTTAAATTTCATATTATTTGAATCAGGATCCAAAAGTTACTTCCCTTGCACCAATCACATATTTCCATAAAATTTAATCACTAAAACTAATTACAAAAATGTTCTCTTCTTGGTAAAATATGTTATAAATTGGTGATGAATGTGATACATTCCCTTTGAGAATTTTTGCTTTAAATTTAAAATATTTCTATTTCTTACTAAAAATTAGTTATACCTGATTAGGAATGTGATACATGCTTTTTGAGAAATTTCTTGTTTAAATTGAAAATATTCTCTTTTTTTTCTTAAAAAAATCCAGTAGAAACCAATCACATAAAACAGTCACAATTGTCTTCCTATTAATACTACATAATAAGCTCTGAAGATTTTTGAAAAAATCAAAATATTGCAATATCAGCAATATAAAGCTAAATAAATAAATTTATTTGAACAACATCTGTGTTTTTTTCATATCATTTTATCCTTTTTATATATATATATATATATATATATATATATATATATATATAATAAAACAACAATGTCATTGAAAAGAAAAATACTGTTAAGAGAGTGCTCAACTGATATATACAAACAACTTTTTAGAAAGAGAACATGCTCAATATGTAAGTGTGTATGAAATCATATTTTACCAGCAGCTTCAAGACTTTCTCTACTAAAAGACTATTTTCTTAGGACATTTCTCTTATACAACTATTTATAAGTTCTTCCTCATATCTTCTGTCATGTCTGTATTCTCCCCTATTAAGTTTGTTTAGACATTTAATTTCCCTTTAAATACAGACAACAAATTAATTTTCCTTTAAATACATACAATGAATTAATTTCCCTTTAAATACAAACAATAAATTCAAAACTCACATGAAAGTCTGAAGGTTTCATGATCAAATGAAATACCACTTGGATGACTTCCCATCCATTTTTTCTCAATCACACCAAGATGTTTGATTTCATGTTTACCAAGAATCTACAAGACAAAATGTTTGTTTTTCATATTAATCCCCTTTGTTCTTTGGGTTTTTGGGTTTTTTTTTAATATATTCAGGTTTTTGATTTTTTTTAAATACACTTTAATTTAAAAAATATACATTCAGGATTTTTGTTTTTATAAAAATACATTCATCCTTTCAACTTTAAAAGATATAGTCCAGTTTTAATTTTTTTTTTAATACATTCATGTGTTTAATGTTAAAAAAATACATGATTTTAATTTTTTTAAATATACATTCATAATTTTGATTTTAAAAAATATATTATAATTTTAGTTTTTTTAAAAATACATACATGTTTTTAATTCAAAAAGACATGATTTTGATTTTAAAAATATTCATGATTTTAATTAAATTTAATTAATTTAAATACATTTATGATTTTAATTGAAAAAAAAATTAGAATTATCAATGTATTTTTTAAAATTAAAATCATGAAGATTTTAATTTAAAAAAAAACTACATTCATGATTTTAATTCAAAACAAAATACATTCATGTTTTCTTACACAACTTAATAATGCTAAGAAATTAAAAATGATATTTTAAAACATTTTTTTGAAATGTTGAAATATAAACAAGTATAATTCCAAATGTAAGGTCTCCAAAATATTTAGAAATCACAGAAATGTTTATAGTTTATTGTTAATGATGTGTACATCATTTTAAAGTCTCAACATCTATCTATTTTTCTAAATAATCACCATTTCAGTCGATGCATTTTTTATGTGCTTTGGCAGTTCTTGTATTCCAATATCATACCAGCTCATTGCCATGTCATTGAGAAAGCATTGAACTTCATTGACCCCCCCCCCTACACCACTTGTGGACGTTTTTGACATCCATGCAGGACTCACCATACGCTTCTGTTAATTGGCAATTAATTTTAATTTAATGTCTTTTACATTGAAAAACTGAATAACTGCACAAACTTCACCCTTGGCAGTAGCGTCAATCAAGAGTTCCATAAGAAACATGCACAACAAACACAACAGTGTTTCCAATAGCTGCACAGACAGTTTCTCTGAGTACTCTGCACTTTGGAAACCTTACTTTTGGGATTACCCTCATATATAAATGTTCCGTCTATCTTTCCCTCACAAGAAATGATTTCATATGTCTTCCATTTCTAGAAATATGTCTAGTTGGCAGGATTTAAAATAAGTAAGTAGTGGGGTGGCCTACCATCAGCTCCTCACTTTACCACACAGATCTCTGTGCTACTCATATGCTGAGTTGGCGGGGGCCGGTATCGAACTAGGAACCTTGTGATTCCTAGGCAGACACTCTACCGATTGAGCTAAACTGACCCTATGGATTTAGAATACACAGATTGAATCCCCTGCAGAGGATTAAGACCTCCTCACTGGAGCCTCATCACTGGAGGCAGTTTAGTGTCACCCATTTTTGGGGGGCGGGCTGAGAATATAGTTGACATATTCTTGGCCCTGTCAAAACAATTTACATGCTGAAAGACAATAATTTGTCTTCGAATTACAGACAACTTGGATTGGATAAAAAAAAGTTATTTTGTTTTTAACAAGAATAAAACAGTTTTAAATTTGTGTTTTTGGTGTTGGCTTAGTGTCATCTATCATGAAAAATTGACGAGAGAAAAAGCCAAACTTTGACATTAAATCATTTCACGATGATTCTGAAAGTTATTTATCCTTTGATGATATAAAAAGAGAAAGAGAGACAGAGAAATTGTTATATAAATACCAACTTACAGGTTTTCCAAATTGGAAAACATAACTAAAAAAAAAACACAGCTGGAATTAAGATATCAAATAGAGAAGTTTATTATGTAAGCATTTCAGACCAAGTATCCAATAGGCACCCCAGCTGGGATCTGTTTTGAAAGGAACACCTTTTGCTTTTCAATGTAAACTCCCAGTTGTTTGTTTACAAACAACAGACAATTTTTTTTTTGCATTAGAATTTTACTATATGATTTTTTTAAAGTTTGTTCATGTATAGTTACAACCCAAAGGCATATTTTTATACTAAAATAGTTTTCGATTTTAATAAAACAAAATTAGTTATTTCATGCTGTGATTGTTAATTCAATAGGATTTTTTTTTTAATTATAAAACTTTAAACGAAAGACATGTTTTTATATTGAAGACACATTTTTATATTAAAATAGTTTTTATTTAATCAGAAGAGAAATGCAGATATGTTTATTTAAATGAAAATAACCCAAAGGCACGTTTTTATAGTAAAATAGTATAAACAAGAGGAACTCGTGTACTAATCAGGTCTTGACTTTCAACTTCATGTGTTCCAATCACATCTTGAATTTCGTTTTCGCATGTACCAATCTCATCATGAACATTCCATTTGAACGCTAATCAATGAATGGTTATGAGCCTTTTTTTACATATTTACAACTCAAGTCATTGAAAAACATCTTTTCAACAGCAAAAAATCTTTTTCTGTTCTTTTTATCATATTGACCTGATGAAGGGTTTTATAAAAAAAATGAAATGTTTAAACGTCAACATAAATATAATAAATTCATCTTTTGGAAACAAATTGTTTTTTCCATTTCAATATATTCTGGTTAATGACACCTTATTCTGAATAAAAAATAGCTTTATAAAAATTAAATGTGGTTATGCCTTCAGTTGCTAAACCACTTCTTATAATATGTTAGGAAGCCTCAGAAAAGCTTCCTAATGTAGGTGAATATACACAACTTCTGACAAAGAGATACATTTAACAACAATACAGACTTTATTGTCTGAGCACATTTAACAACAATACAGACATTATTGTCTGAGCACATTTAACAACAAACAGTCTTTATTGTCTGAGCACATTTAACATCAATACAGTCTTTATTGTCTGAGCACATTTAACATCAATACAGTCTTTATCGTCTGAGCAGATTTAACAACAGTACAGACTTTATTGTCTGAGCACATTTAACAACAATATATACTTTATTGTCTGAGCACATTTAACAACAATATAGACTTTATTGTCTGAGTACATTTAACAACAATACAGACTTTATTATCTGAGCACATTTAATTACAATACAGATTTTATTGTCTGAACACATTTAACAACAGTACAGTCTTTATTGTCTGAGCACATTTAACAACAATATAATCTTTATTGTCTGAGCACATTTAACAACAATACAGACTTTATTGTGTGAGCACATTTAACAACAGTACAGTCTTTATTGTGTGAGCACATTTAACAACAATACAGTCTTTATTGTCTGAGCACATTTAACAAAAATACAGACTTTATTGTCTGAGCACATTTAACAACAATACAAAACAGAACAAAAGTCCTAAAGAAAGAAGAAAGATTTCTTGGTTAAATGAAAAGATGAAAGTTACCTCGAAAGGTTATCACTTATTTCATACAGGAGCCACGTGGAAAGCCTTTTAGTTGGGGTGGGGGGCTTGTCCCCCAAGACCAAACAGACAGAGACACCACTAGTGCATGTCTGGAGATTCCAGATGAGAAATAGGGTTATTTTTTTCCAGGGCTGTACTTAAATAACCAGGGTGTGTGCACCCTCTAGTGGCAAAACCTAACAGCAAGGGAAGATAACACTTTTCCAAAATCAACCACATCCCAACAAGGGAAGACAATCGCTACAGCTTAAAGAATTCTAAGACATGAATTAGAAAAAACAACAAAAACTGAAAATACCTTGAATTTGATATTTCCTGAACATCTGCACGGAAGACAAACATTTTTGATCTGAGCAACAGTTTCTTCATTTCGGTTTTTTACTTGGAATTTCTCCCCAAAGAATGAAAAGCTGGAAAAAAAAAAAAAATAAAAGAAACATTTTTGTTTTATTTTCTGAAATGTGTGACACTATGCATGGCATTGGAGTGCATAGATGCAGAGGGCATCTGTGGGGGTCATGTGTGTAGTGTGTATATATATATCCGTACGTAGATGAGAGGTAGGAATCATGTGTGTATACATAAGTTGTGGCTGTCACTGTTTAGGCAGATTCCAGCAGTAATCTATATTTTGTCTTGTCATGGGCATCATGTCCGGCTTTAGGCCTCCCCTTCCCACTTCCTCCTCTTACCCCAAATAAAGTACCCTATGTAAGTACCTTAAAATATTATTTGTGCCTTTTTGTGGCATTTGAGTTTTAAATACCCCAAACCCCCTTTATATGTCTAATTTGTACTTCATAGTTTTAGCTTTAAACGTTTTTATAGTTGGAATTTTCCGTAAAATTACATGACGTAAACCTTTCTTGGTAATTGTGTTTTTATCCTTTTGTGTAATATTTGTCTATTTTATTGTATTTGTATTTCATTGTATTTTGTGTGATATTGTGACTTATTCGAATTTTCGTTTAATTCACAGTTTTCACGGCATGCGCCGTATGAAAAAATAAAGAACTATTTTGAACTACGATGTTTGTCTGTACGTCCTTGAGCGCACGATGCGAAACAACTTCTTTGTAAAGACTCGGAAAGCCAAACTTGTTGTCAGCAAAATTGTGGGACTGTCATTAACATGAGTAAATAGATAAATCAGAGAGTTGGGAAGATATTTAATATCCCACAGAGTCGGGATGTCTGGAGTGTTTAATTGTGTTAATTTAGAGTAGGCATGGACTTTGGTTTTCCATTATTTTTTTTATTTTATATATACATACAGTCCCAGCTAAAAAGGCAGTTAGTTATCGTCCGGCAGTCGGGGTGATATCGACAGTAGCAGCAGAATAGAAATTAGCCAGTGAAGCCAATAATTCTGATAGCAACTTCTTGCCAGCTGACCTAACCCACCACAAACTGCACAGATTGTCACAACCTCCTCTTTCATCAGCATCCTATTAACAGACTTTGTGTTTGTTTTGTTTTGTTTTAGTCCTTGTGAACCCGTCTCTGACTTGTGCCCTTCAAATCGGCCAGCACGTAACATCACAACGTTGGGGTCTGGATATTGTGCAACAAAGGTGCAGGAGTGCAGACTGGGTATTCTCACAAATGAGTAATTATCACAACTAGCTGAAAACACACCCTACAGGCAGGATTTTAAGCTAGTTCCTGTGGGAGGCCTAAATGAGACCAAAGGATGAGGCTCTTTGCATTTCACATGATGCTAATACCCTTGGGAAATATGCATCCAACTATTCTCCCTCCAGCTATGGGTTTTAATCTAGTTTCCAAGAGAGGCTAATGAGACCAGTTTTCAAAAATTGATCATCGATTTTGAACAGTTTATCTTAATTGGTAGAGCGTCTGCCTAGGAACAACAAGGTTCCTGGTTTGATTACCGGCCCTTGTCAACTCAGCGTATGAGTTGCACAAGGATCTGGGCAGTAAAGTAAGGAACTGATGGTAGGTGTAGTGCACTACCTCAGACACCAAAACAATCTCCTTGGTTTAGCATTAGGGAAAAGGGGATCAACTCCCTCATTATTAGGCTGATACCAATTTTTTTTTTACTAATTGTATCATACCTTATTTGAAAGTTCATTGCAAGAGAAGACTTTCCAAATAAAATATATGACCTGTTAAATTTTATGATTGCTTGTTGGTTGGTTGGGTTTTATGGCACATCAACCCTTGTTGGGTTATTTTATGCCAAAGACATTTTGTTTTATTCAATCTTGATGGATACTCATTTTTTCTTTTTAAAACTTTTTAAAAACTCATTTTGTTTTATTTAACCCATAGATGGGACCCTAACAGGTAATACCACACTGGGTCAGAGTGGACCAAGGAGTAATGGTGATGATGGGGTACTCCACATTCCCCAGAGCTCCAGAACTGAAACCTCACCATCAGATAGAGTTTAACATCATACCCAGGACACTAAGACCCTCAGACACTGCCTTCTAACACATATATGATGAAAAGGGTTGGGGCTGGCCGTAAGGGCAAGAGAGTTGGGACAATCATATAGGTGCTTGGGTTTGACGTGACCAGCCGATTGGTCAGAGGCAGACTCTCCAACTGCACGTCTAGACTAAGTAAGGCCTAAGTGAAGTGTTGCATGTCATAGAATTCTCAGCCACCAGGATTCCAATCTTAAGCATCACGAGTTGCCACCTATGGCCAACAGGTGGTCCCATTGGTGGGAGGGGGTCTTACCCTTCTGCAGAGGTGCAGTCAGTGTATTCTAAAGCCCCAGCTGACAGGGCTTTTGTTAAATTTTGGGAGGAGAAAGTGAAATAAAATTAAATAATTTTTTGAAAAAAGTGAATATTTATTTATTTTCAGGATATAATATTTATTTTCAAATCCTCCAAACTTGTTTTTATGTTTTTTGTTGTTGTTTTCATTCAGATTTTTAACTCATTTTTAACTCAATCATGAAGATAAAAACAAACTTTATGCAAATTAAAAGTTTTGCAATGAAAAATGGTATTTCATTTTTTCAATTTTTCTTGAATCAGTTTTATTCTTTGATATATTTTATCGTAAATAAACAAATATTATTTACAACACATATTTACTAACCCCTCTTCACAAGCAGGATGTGACACAGCTCAATTTTGTAGGAGGAGTTTAACAGGTTTGAATTCAGAGTTTTCCCTTCTCCTAGACTAGTTGCCCAACCAATTTTAAAGAGCCCAGTCTGCCCTGCTATTTACCCATAGCTGGAGGGAGGGCAGGTGGATTCATATCTTTCCCAATGGTATTAGCACTAGATGAAATTTAGACAGCCTCATCTAGGATTTGAACTCGGGTCAACGAGTCTATTTCCTACGACTAGCCACAGTGTAACTTTAGAATTATACATTTCTTATGACTCTAACCATTAAACCACACGCCTCACATTATGGATTCCAGCAGTTGACTGACCAACACCTTTCTATTCCCACCATTTTCCTTGCAGCCGGAAGTCAAGGGTCAGATTGAGGTCATTGAATGTCACTCAATCTAACGGTTCAGATCTGAATTCAACAACATTTGGATTCAAATCTGTTTACAACACTAACTGTCCAAAAACAACGGTATGCCCATCAATATATAACATGATGAGAGAAACATAGTCAGATTTTTGCGTTACCTGTTAGATGCTTTTCCAAGATAAAGACCATTTAGATCATAAACCAGCATTTTATTTGCACAACAACAGCAACTGAGACAACAAAGACCTTCACAATGACAGAGTGGACGTTTGAAATAAAGTATGGGTTCAGTTTGGTTAGGCAAATATACATTCATCTCAAATTGTCGGCTCGGTCCACAACACCAGCGGCAAAAACAAGAAGAAGAAGCTATAAAGCAAAAAACAAAGAATTAGATAGTAAAACAGTTGCTTCAAAAATACAATAAAAATCAATACATATGTGGGGTTATTTTCGTATTTGCCTGGAGAGTTGTCTGCCCGTATAGTGTCGCTGGTTCCCGCTGGGAGCCTGGGGTACTTAAGCGGCTGATTTGAACTTCTCTGACTCTCTTTGCATGCTGCTCACCTACGAGACACAATGAGGTAGTCTTATGACAACCCCTTTCTCGTTGGGGCTTCGGCCCTTAACACTGGCCACTCACTGCTAGTAAGTCTCTTGTACGATATATGACTATCCTTAAGTCATGTATCCGTAACTACGTTTTTATGTACATTTAGGTATCTCTTTGATACCTAAATATCTTGTATTATACCATTCATGAATGTGTCATTATCTCTACTCTTGTATATGTATCTATATTCTTTATGTATCTCGTCATATCCATGTGCTGTATACCTATTAAATGTTTTGTCTATCAAACCTTGTCGGAGTTTGTTTGCATTCCAACGAGTTATGACTTTGTCATAACCTTTGAATCTTACACATATATATATTTACCAACCCCTCCACATGAGCAGAATGTTACACAAGATCAATTTCTTAAGCGGAGTTTAACAGGTTTGAATTCTCCAAGTTTTCCTTCTCCAAGACTGGTTACCTAGCCATGGTTAAAGAGCCTAGTCTGCCCTGCTAGTTACCCATAGCTGGAGGGAGAATTGAATTCATACTTTTCCCAAGGTTATTAGCTCCATGTGAAATGCTAACAGCTTTGTCCAGGAATTGAACTTGAGTCGACGAGTCCATTTCCTATGACTCTAACCATTACACTACACGCCACCATAAAAAAAATCAATACATGTTTTTTTTGTGTGACGTTAATATTTGACAGAGAATGAAATTGCTTTCCCTATGTTCTAATGTTGGTTTGTTATGATTTTGTTATAGTACCATAATAGCACTATAATATTATTATATACCCTACCTATGAACATTAATGGACACATCTCAATCCTCATAAATATGGGAGTGTTATACTGACTGAGTATTTTTATACCACTAGCAGTGGTTTACCTTCTTTATGCCATTGGCAAATATTGTATTTTGGTCGTCTTATTAACATTCATTTCATTTCCAACCTCGGTTTGATTGTTTCTCATTTAGTTTCCTTTGTTAGGTTACAACATTTTAGCAACAAGGATGAGATATTGACTCTGTGTAGAGTAAATCTAAAAAGAGGGGTGTTATATAACCTACCTATGAACATTAATGGGTATGTCCCATTGTCTCAATCCTCATAAATACAGGAGTATTATATTGACTGAGTAGTTTTATACCACTAGCAGATATCTATCTCCTTCACATCGCTGACAAGTATTGTATTTTGGTTGTCTTATTAAGATTCCATTTCATTTCCAATCTCCATTTGGTTATTTCTCATTTAATAATCTTTATTAGGTTACAACAAATATGTATTTACAAACCCCTCTGCATGAGTAAGATGTGATACAAGGTCAATTTTTAAGCAGAGTTTAACAGGTTTGAATTCAAAGTTTTCCTTCTCCTAGACTGGTTGTCTAACCAAGGTTAAAGAGCTCAGTCTGCCCTATTATTTACCCATAGCTGGAGGGAGAATAGTTTGATGCATACCTTTCTCAAGGGTAGAAGTGCTATGTGAAAGTCTTTTTTATCTATAATATGGTTAGATTACGTACTACAGATGTCATAAAGATCTAATGAAAGAAAAATGCAAGAAGCTTTTTGAAAATGATTTCAGAATTTAAAATAAAATGTAAAAGGATTTACATGAAAATAGTTTTGTTCATATAAAAAAAAAAGAAAATCTTGTCATTACGTACATTCAACCACATGGAATAAGTTTAGTCCATTGTTTCCAAAAATGTTGTATGTATTAGGTGATCCACAACCTCCTGAAAAAAAATTTTTTTAATAGATCAATAAAACTGTCAATAAAAGTATTAATACTGTTACAGAATAACTAAATAAAAGGTAATAAATACTAATATCTATACTGAAATAAAAGAATACATAGTTAATATTAATACAGTAATATCTAATATATAGTTGAAATAAAGAATACATAGTTAATATTAATAGTAATATCATAATAGTTGAAATAAAAGAATACATAGTTAATATTAATACATCTAATATATAGTTGAATAATAATATTGTAATATCTAATATATAGTTGAAATAAAAGAATACATAGTTAATATTAATATTGTAATATCTAATATATAGTTGAAATAAAAGAATACATAGTTAATATTAATACAGTAATATCTAATATATAGTTGAAATAAAGAATACATAGTTAATATTAATACGTAATATCTAATATATAGTTGAAATAAAAGAATACATAGTTAATATTAATATTGTAATATCTAATATAATAGTTGAAATATACTGAAATAAAGAATACATAGTTAATATTAATGTAATATCTAATATATAGTTGAAATAAAAGATACATAGTTAATATTAATTAATATCTATATATAGTTGAAATAAAAGAATACATAGTTAATATTAATATAATATATAGTTAATAAAAGCAGGTAGGGTGGCTATTGTCGGTATCAACCAGACAGCAGGGAGTCTATCCTTTTTTTGCTAGCTGTAGACCAGGTGGAGTGCCACACCTACCATCAGCTCCCCACTTTACCACACAGATCAGATTACCTAATCTGTGCTACTAATCTGCTGAGTTGACAGGGACCAGTATTGAACCCAGATCCTTGCGATTCTTTCGCAGGTGCTCTACTGACTTAGCTAAACTGGCTTCTTTTTTACAGTATATCAACCCAGGCCCCGACACTAACTTTTTTCATGACCGTCCCGAACAAAAATTATCAACCGTCCCGAATGGGGTTTGGACCGTCTCGAAATCAAAATATTTTCGTTTAATTCATTAGCATCATCTATACTTGTCAGTCATCAATAGCATAATAACATGTAATAAAACATTAAGAAAAGCTGAAGCAGTGATAATTCTGGATATTTGGACAAAAAATCCATTTCCTAGTGTGTTTTGTGCTAAAAAAATACTTTTTTACTTTAAGTTACCCTGAGAAGGGTTAGTAGTACTTAATTCGGTCCTTTATATCTCCCTCCACCATTATTCATTACATGGCTTTGAGAATAGACCTGCGGTGCCGTAGCCTCATTTTACGGTCAGCATTCGGGCAATCACTGGAATGTAATACTAACTTTTAGGAAAAAAATTTTCCGTTCCCGGCAAACTGTCCCGGATGACGTATTGATCATCCCGGATGTAATTTTTAACGTCCCCGGGATGACGGGAAGGTGTTAGTGTCAAGCCCTGTATCAACCCTTTTCAGGTCATTTAATGATGAATCAAGTCATTTTGTTGTTTACAATATTTGTTGTTACTACTAATATTAATTCTATAACACCTAATAAATACATTGTTGAAATAAAATAATACATTTCTCAGAATGTTTGAGATGAGGCTTGATAATTAGTATTATTTGGATTATTTGGACTATTGTCCTTATCTTCATTGTTATCTGTACACCGTTTCGGCCGATGTGCCCTCTGGCCTTCTTCAGGTATTTCTTGTTGGACTCGGGAACCTTCTTTTCAAACTCGGGAACCTTCTTGTCATAATCAGGAGTCATCATGGAACTTTGAACTTAACCCTTTATGCAGTCCAGCAGTATTGAATTAACAACAACAACATGAAATAACTAATTTTTTTAATTACAATCGAAAACTATTTTAGTATAAAAACATGCCTTTGGGTTGTAACTATACATGAACAAACTTTTAAAAAATCTTACAGTGAAATTCTAATTCAAAAAAAATCGTCTATTGTTTGTAAACAAACAACCGGGAGTTTATGGTGAAAAGCAAAAGATATTTCTTTCAAAACAGCTCCCAGCTGGGGTGCTTATTGGTTACTTAGTCCAAGTATTTTCTTTTTTTGCAAGCAATTATGTTATCAAGTAACTAATAATAATCTTTTATAAATAATTATACCACAGTGTATAGTACAGAGTGGCTTCAAATGAAGAAGGACTGAATACTGCTACTACAGCGGCAGAAAACAGTGGATGATGATGATGATGATGATGATGCATAGCCCATCAAATACCTAAACTGTTTAACATTTTTCCATAGAATGTGGATATTTTTTTTTTTTCAACACGCACAATATGAAGAACCTATTTGAAAATGTCGACAGGTATAAGATTTTGTCCTTTTTTAGAGAAAAATAAAATCATACCAAAAATTAAAAACATAAACATGATCGGTGCCGTACAAAGTGAATTATTAGAAAACATTCCCAGAAGATTTTGACATATTGTTAAAACAAAATATTTAGAAAATAAATAAACTCTTAAATAACTACACAGAAATGTAAATATAAACGTAAAATGTATGGGATTCCCTAACCTCCAGCTTTGCAAGCTACTTTTTATAGTAACCTGGTAAAAATATTTGGTTATTTCCTAAAGGTCCAACATAAACAAAGGGGAACCACTCTTGATTGATAAACTATTTATTTTCCCATTAAACTAACCCTAAACCCTAACCCTAAACCCTCACCCTAACCCTAACTCCGTCTTCTTTTTTCCAAGTAGATCTATAAATAAATAAATAATTTATCAGTCAAGAGTGGTTCCCCTTTGTTTATGTTGGACTTATAGGAAATAACCAAATAATCTACCTTTATTAAAAAAATCTAAATAGGGCCGGGTTAACTCAGTCGATAGAGCATTCAGCTAGAAACCACAAGGTTCCTAGTTTGATACCAGGCCTCGCCAACTCAGCATATGAGTAGCACAGAGATCTGTGATGGTAGGTGTGGCACTCCACCTCAGATGCAAAAACAAACTCCTTGGTCTAGTACTAGTGAAAAGGGGATAGACACCCTTGCTGATTGGCTGATAACGACTTTAGGCCACCCTGATGACTTTTTTATATATATACTTAATATACTTTATGTATGCAATATATGTTCACTAAGGTAGGTTGGTTTTTAAGTTTTTTTAAATATCAAATTACATGAAACACCAAAATTTGTGTATTGGTCAATTAAGTACTGATACCAAAAATTAGATATTGAACTTTTACCAATTTTTGAGGAAATGGCATCAAAGATCTTAGACAAAAATGCACTGAAGAATCCTCGATTTTTGCAACATTTGATCAAAAAAGTGATCTGAAAATCTAACAATTTCAGTATTTAAACTTTGTTGTTTTATTTTATCAAAATGAAATTAAATGACGAAAATGTATCTAAAGTCCAAATTAAAAATATACCCCTCCATTATTGCAAAACCGAGGATTTTTCAGTGCATTTTTGTCTACAATCTTTGATGCCATTTTCCTAGATTGGTTGCCTAAACAAGGTTAAAGAGCTCAGTCTGCCCTAATATTTACCCACAGCTAGAGCAAGAATAGTTGAATTCATACCTTTCCCAAAGGTAATAATAACATTTATAAAGATGTCTTTTATTAGCCCAAAAGGGTTTTATAACTGTGCAGTGAGAAGATAGCATTTTGAGAGCAAACAACACTCATCTGCTTCCTTCAGCTAACAGCCAAAATCTAAGTCAATTCCCCTTTACACGCCTTTCCTTCAGCCAATCAGAAATCGGTGCCCGGATCAGCGAAAAGTGAACCACTTGTCAATCTCTTCCTATAACGGTTAATGGTAACTTTCTATTTACCGTTATTTGAATCTTACTACACTTACAGACATAATTCGTAGGCTACCCACGAATGTAACAACCTCTCTTAAATAAAGTACTAAATTGTAACATGGCTAACAGGATTGTATCAAAACAAATTTACGGAACGCATTAATAAAATTTTGTGACTTATTGGTTATTATATATAACAACAATAAATCTTATAGTAGCAAAAGAAAATGGACGAGAAAATTAGATTAATAATTTTGTTTATTTTAAATAAACAAAATTGGTAAATTTAAAAATAATAGTCTTTCTTTCATGTGTCGTAGGTTGGTAAGTTTAGCTGTTTTTTTTATCTTGTCCAAAAAAAGTGATGCTGTGTATTTGTGCTGAAGTCAACCATCTTCATGACTTTTAGTTAACACTTTTATAGAGGTGTTTTGGATCAAAATCCACTTTGAAAAGTTTTGGGGGTAAAGTGGAAACTTTCCGTGGCACCTCATATGCAAAGACATATTTTGTTCATTGTGTTTGAAGCTACAGTTGGGTCAAAATCTGCTTCAAAATTCTTCAGAATCTTTGTTAGATTCTGGTTGGTTGGTTGGTTGGTTGGTTGGTTTTACGGCATGTCAACCCCTAGGGTTATTTTATGCCGAATACTTCTATTGGTAATTTGGGATTAAAAAATGGTTAATGCCAGCAAAGTTTTGAAATAATTTCATTTTTAAATGGATAATACAATTTTGTTTATAAACTCATGTCTTCTATTTAACCCATAGATGGGACCCTAACAGGTACTACCACTCCGGGTTAGAGTGGACCAGAGAGCAATGGTGATGAAGGGGTGCTCCACATTCTCCAAACCTCTAAAACTGTTAGATTCTGGTCTGAAGTGTTTTAAGTTGTTTTGTTGGTGAGTCGGTGTATTAAGTTATTGTTACATATTATGTGGTGTCATAAGTTGTTGACAAGACCCTGTAGTTAATTTGAAATAGGTTCATTGGAGTGGAAAGCATAGGCAGGTAGATTTCTGTTGATGAGCCCAACTGACCCCTAGAGAGGCACGAAGTCTCACGCGCCATGAGAAAAATGTAACTAGTTAGATTTAGTTTCAACCTGAGATTGACACAGAATAGACATACCAAAGCGAAGTTGATTCTCCCGCATGGTGAATCAGAATGGGTTAAATAAATCTTGATCAAGAAAATAAAAGTCTTGTGAGTTGATTAATTGCATGACTAAAAACTATCCCTTGAAAGAAGAGACTAGACAACATGATGGTCAGAGAAGAAGAAAGAAAACAGCCACACAAAATAGCAGGAAGAAATGAAGTAGCAAATAAGTCTCTCTCTCTCTCTCTCTCTCTATATATATATATATATATATATATATATAGGTCATTTAATGCCGATAAAGTTTTGAAATAAATCAATTCTTAATGGATAATACAATTTTTTTATAAATACATTTTTCTATTTAACCCATAGATGGGACCCTAACAGGTACTACCAATCCGGGTCAGAGTTGACCAGGGAGCAATGGTGATGAAGGGGTGCTCCACATTCCCCAAACCTCCAAAACTGGAACCTCACCATCAGATAGAGTTTAACGTCATTCCCAGGACATGTAGACCCGCAGCCACCGCCTTCTAGCACCCATATGATAAAAAGGGGTGGGGCTTGCCATAAGGGCAATAGGGTTGGGAAAATCATATAGGTGCTAGGGCTTGACGTGACCAGCCGATTGATCGGAGGGGGCCTCTCTGACCGCCCGTCTAGCCCAAGATAGGGCCAAAGTGGAGTATTGTATGTCATGAACTGCTCATCGACCTGGGATCTATCCTTAAGCATCACGGGTCGCCACCCACGGCCAACAGGTGGCCCCATTGGGGGAGTTTTACCCCTGCAGAGGTGCAGTCGGTGCATTTCAACGCCCCACCGACAGGGCGGTGTGTGTGTGTGTGTGTATAACAATAAAGATGAGGACAACAGTCTGAAAAATCTAAATAACACAATTTATCAAGTCTCATCAGAAAAATTCAAACAAATATTATCACTTCATTTTATAAGTTGTTCAGTTGTGTCTTGTGTATATAATAATAAAAATGAGGACAACAGTCTGAAAAATCTAAATAACACAATTCATGAAGATTCTTGTTTTCTTTTACTTACCCTGCAAATCATTTATTAAATCTTGTTTTACCGTGACACTTTCAAGATGGCGAAGATATTCCAAAGATTTGGTAACAGTATTATCTTGAGGAATTGGCGTTTTGCTTGGAGTCAAATTTTGAAAACCAGGTTGTTGAGTAATTGGTTGGGTCATTTTTGTTTTTTTTCCTTTAAAATCCCAAGAATGTCTTAAGCATCGGTCAAATTGTGTAGATGCATAAATTTCTGAAGTGAGAATTGAAATTTCAATCGACTATTTCTCGGTGTCAAACAAAACAAAAACTGAGAAGAACATGTGGTAACCTGTTTAAATGCGTAGTTGAATCAATGAATAGAAAATCCTGACTTGAAAGTAAATTTGCAAATTAACCCTTTCACAGGCAGATAATTTTTTTATGCTTGTAGAATGGGTGTGTCCGGTTCCTGGTTCAATACCAGCCCACACCAACTCAGCGTATGAGTAGCATGTAGATCTATGTGATAAAGTAAAGAGCTGATGGTAGGGCTGGCGCTCTATCTCAGATGCAAAAAACAATCTCCTTGTTTTAGTGCTAATGAAAAGGGGATAGACTCCCTTGCTGTCCAGTTGATACTTTTTTATTTCTTTAGAGTGGGTGAATTATTTTCAGAAAATTTGCAATTAATCATACTAGCAAAATGTGCCCCAGGGCACAAGTATTAAGTTTTAATATAATTAAATATCATATTGAATTAGAAAAACTAATGAAATTAAATACGAACACAAAAAAGATTACACTTATTTTTACTTTATTCTAATTGATTTCAAGATAAAATTATTCATAGTATTGCTTTTAATATGTTTAAGAATAAAACAATAATATCAGAAATCAATAACACCAAGTAATTATTTATTAAACCTGGTTTTGTTAAAACCAGTATACAAATTATTCACACCATATACTATATAAACATTCATTTCTTAATGATATATAACACATATTGCAGGAATTTAAACACATTAATAATAGGGGCTGTTTTGAGGCAAATCTATATCAGCTAGACCTTAATAGAGACATTGTTAATAAATAAGATGTTAAATGATGATTATTCAATAACCATTGAGAATATAATGTATATAAATAAGGGAACTGTGACGTTGGTGGTGACGTAGTTTGGGTTACAGACAGACTGACACACATAATAAGAAATATATAAAAAACAAAACAAAACATGATAATCTGATCAGCAATTATGCGTCATTGTACAATAGCATAGAAGATGCTAATTATGATAAAATAATCATTATTTAATAACGATTGAGAATATAATGTAGGTAACAAATGGAATTGTGACGTTGGTGGTGACATAGTTTCGGTTATAGACAGACACACACAATCTCGATTATAACAAGATATGATCTGAGACAACTATGTTTATTAACAAGCTGATGAAACAAGACTCCATATTGAATGATTCATCTGAGATAATAACTAAAACGATAGATTGGTAACTGAAATATTTATCAAACATTGCTGTGTAAATGTTCCGTAACGGAATTCTCGTAGATTTTTCTTTCATCTATCACTATTTGTATCAATGCTTATTGAATGTGCTTTTTGACAAGCCATGACTTGTTGAAATTATTTCATAGCAAAATAAATAAAATAATCAATGGTGTATTTTTCTACATACATACATACCTACATATACATATATATATATATATATATATATATATATATATATATATAAAAGAAGGTTTGCAAAAAGGGATATGTTTTTTTTTAAATTTATGTAAATATGTTGTAGGCTGCCGGAGCACTGAAACTTTCAAAGCCTCCATGCTTCCTGTAGTCCGCCAACACTATACCTGATGCCACTCTCCACATACACATGCACACACATACATCCATATTACTACTGTAAACTGTTCATGTTCCTGGCACAACATTATTCTGTGTACCTGACATGAGACTTTGATGAGTTGTGGTGCACCTGAGCACTGTACACAATAAATTACATTGTTATATTATATTATATGGGAGAATATGTGCTTAAATGAAGTCGAACCTATTTTTTTTTTTGAAATTTAATTCATTAATAATCAATTAGGCGGGATTAAACTATTTAAATGTAAGGCTAAACAAATCGAGAAAAATCAATCTCTGTATGTACATTTCGGCCTATTAGGCCTCATCAGCAGAGCTATAGATACGAAGACCGCCCCGTGTGTGATTCGAAACCTGTCTGTCAAATTAGCAGGCAAGTGTCTTACCTCCACACCAAACGGACTTAGCAAGATTTTCTTCGCTTTGTTAAGTAGTAGTATTTATATTCCTCTTAAGTGACCTCTGCACAAACTTACGAGACGTAAACAAACAGACGATGTTTGTGATATGGCTATTTTCAGCCGACAATATTTGGGAGAATATGTGCTTAAATGAAGTCGAACCTATTTTTTTTTTTAAATTTAATTCATTAATAATTAATTAGGCGGGATTAAACTATTTAAATGTAAGGCTAAACAAATCGAGAAAAATCAATCTCTGTATGTACATTTCGGCCTATTAGGCCTCATCGTCTGTTTGGGTTCGACTTCATTTTAGCACATATTCTCCCAAATATTGTCGGCTGAAAATAGCCATATCACAAACATCGTCTGTTTGTTTACGTCTCATTATATTATATGTATATGTGTGATTTCTGATATTTGATAGTTGTGTGTGTTTTTGTAACTTACTTTTTGTAAACAAAACTATCAAATATCAGAAATCCCACATATACATATTCTGCCAAAATGTAGTTATTCAATGCCTGAAGAAGATAACAGATCTGAAACACGTGTCGCATATGTAAGTTAATAATAAATTTTTTTAAAAACATAATCCTTTTTGCAAACCTTTTTTATAGAATATCTAATTTTCTCCCGTTGGACCCATAACAACACTTTATATATATATATATATATATATATTGGATTATTTACTGATGCCACTGCAACAAAAAAGTTAAAGCGGCAATTGGATACTATATATATATATATATATATATATATATATATATATCTTTGTTTAAATTTACCTATCTCTGGTGATTGATATCCACTTATCCCCGTTTTGTTTTTATGAAAATATTGACTGCTGAATAGTGAGTTTGACACTCACTGGGTGCCCCACACTTGTGAACTTGTGTCAAATCCTACCTGTGATTAATGGCTTGGGTAAATACTTAATGCGTTCCATCAGGCCCTGACACTAACTTTTTTCATGACCGTCCCGAACAAAAATTATCAACCGTCCCGAATGGGGTTTGGACCGTCCCGAAATCAAAATATTTTTGTTTAATTCATTAGCATCATCTATACTTGTCAGTCATCAGTAGCATAATAACATGTAATAAAACATTAAGAAAAGCTGAAGCAGTGATAATTCTGGATATTTGGACAAAAAATGTGTTTTGAGCTAAAAAAAATACTTTTTTACTTTAAGTTACCCTGAGAAGGGTTAGTAATATATAATTCAGTCCTTTTAAACTATCTCCCTCCACCATTATTCATTACATGGCTTTGAGAATAGACCTGCGGTGCTGTAGCCTCATTTTGAGGTCAGCATTCGGGCAATCACTGGACGGCCATTATTGGAATGTAATACTAACTTTTAGGAAAAAAATTTACCGTCCCTGACAAACTGTCCCGGATGATGTATCGATCGTCCCAGATGTAATTTTTATCGTCCCTGGGACGGCGTTAGTGTCAAACCCTGTGTTCCATCATGGTGTAATGGTTAGCAAGCTAGTCTCACTGATCCATTACTACTGAATAGCGAGTCGATCCTAACTGGGTGCCCCATACTACTGACCTTGAGTCAAATCCTACACATACTGAATAGATGATGTAAATGATTTTTTATAGGTCCAATTTGCTTAGGAGTGATTTCTCTCTTTTTTATTCTTTAAAAAAATTTATTTGAAAGTTTTTTTTTTAAATTTAAATTAAGTTTTAAATATTTTTTGTTCCTTTTAGCATCATCATCATCAGCAGCAGCAGCAGCCAACTGATGACTCCATGAGAAATATCACCATCTATAAATATATAAAGAGCAGTTGGTGTGTATGTTTGTCCATGGGAAACAACAAAAATAAAACAAAGTAAATATATATACACATTCACTATCACCAGATCTTGCTTTTTGAGCAAAAATAATGAAGATTTGATTTATATTCATGAAGATAATTAAAAAGTAAAATTTAGATAGTTACAGCATGGAATCTTTTTTATTCATTTATTTTTTTGGTATTTAATATTTTAAATTGGAGACGTTATTTTTTTTCCTTTTTATAGTTTCTGTGCACTTTTTTCTGATGCTCCATCAGGCCAGATCAACACAAGGTTATTTGTGGGTTTTTTTTTCATATAGGAATTTGAATGGGGCATCCTGCAAGGACCCAACTCATAATTCAGTAATAATGGATATGCAAGCCTAACTTTTGGCACACACCACCACCCTCTTCTATACAGATGATGCCGGGTAGTTGCTTCTAGTTTGTGATATAAGAGAAAAAGAAACTGAGTTAATGAAAAACAAAAACAAACAAAAAAAAATCATAAAGACAAGGTCAAAGGTCAAAGGTCAATGTTGTTTTATTCAGAGAATACATAAAACAATTCTGAATTGAAAAATGAATCATGTTAAGGAATGACAATGCAATCTTCACTTTTCATTAAAAAATGGTCGAGTGAAAAAGGAAGAAAATAAAGAGGAGGGGAGGGGGGGCAAGTTTTTTTTCTTTTTTTTTTCCTTTTTTTTAAAAATCAATTCATCTGTAATATCTGTTGATTGAGAAATTTTCACCATCAGAAATTCAAACACTACAAATTTGGCTGTACAATTACTGGACCAAGTATCCAATAGGCACCCCAAATCGTCAACTTAATGAAAGGTTCACATTTTAACTCGTCACTGGTAACTTCTGCTTACAAATTTTTGGAAACAAAGGATTTTAATCAGAAGTTTATGGAGATGTTGAACTTACGATAAATTAAATAAATAGATGGTTGGTACACGTAATCAAATTAAAATTCAATAGCAAAATCTTTTTTTAAATACATATTTTTTAATCAGAAGTTTGAGTATTTTTCAACACTTATGATAAATTTTAAAAAAAGATGAAAGACGTTTTTATACTAAAATAGTTTATATTTAATCAGAAGAGAAATGCAATTATGTTTATTAAATAAAAATACAGTTTTTATTTACAAATTTTTTTTTTTATGTTTATTCAAATAAAAGGATGCTGTACAGAAATAGTATTGTAAATTTTGTTTTTGTCAGATACAATATAAGTTCAAAAAATCATCTGTTTGTTTATTTTCAAATATTTGAAAGTCCAAGTTACCAATGATGCGTTGAAATATGAAACTTTCATTAAGTTGATGATTTTGGGGTGCCTATTGGATACTTGGTCCTAATTGCGAAACAAAGAATTACACCATTCTCCTCCCCCAAAAGATATCTTTAAGCAGATGACCAAGGCAGTAATTCATGCTGACAATTTTAAATACCTTGTCGGGTCCATCAGGCCTTGACCCCTTTTTCAGAGCGTACGTGCGTAGATAAACGAACGTACGCGGGCTGATAGCAAGCACGTACGCAAATCCCTTCCACATTCCGAACGTTCTGACTAGAGTAATCTGGATTCGTAGCTTAAGCTCCTCCCCCTTGACCGGAACGTACGTGTGGAGATACACGATCATACACGGGCTGATGAAATCAGGCCACCTCCCTCTCCATTATTTCATCATCGCTAAAGAACCTTTATTTGATGCTTCCGGTACATTTCATGTATATAAGAAAGTCGTTTTGCGACGATGGACAGTTCCAGCTAGCCGGCAAACAGTTGATGATCTTGATTCCTGTTCCAAACGAAATGGTTTTTCATGACTGCCGCTAGACCACCCTGCCTCTCTGCAGCTAGACGACTTGCCTCATTCTTTGCTGTGATGACACGAACCTTGTTCCAGTTCCAGCAAACAGCCTTTTTCAAGGCTAACAAACCCAGCTCTTTTCAGAGCTAACCAGTCGGCCCTTTTCAGTCAGCCCTCATAACCGCGGTCAATCAGACCCAAGCAAAACACGTGCTAAGCGAACGGTCCGTCGCTGTTACATTTACTGAACAGTCATCGATGGGACCACGACCACGACGTCAACCAAAACCATTACTGACTGGCCACGACGTCAACCGAAACTGTTACCAACCGACCACGACGTCAACTGAAACCGTTACCGACCGACCACGACGTCAACCAAAACTGTTACCGACCGACCACGACGTCAACCAAAACCGTTACCGACCGACCACGACATCAACCGAAACTGTTACCAGCTGACCATGACGTCAACTGAAACCGTTACTGACCGACCACGATGTCAACCTCGACCATAGACGCACTGCTATCCCGATTCCGGATTCCAGCTGCCTATCCGACAACCGACGACCTATCCACCCAGATCAACGAAAGACTGACCAAACGTTGAGCAACCAGCCTCGAACATCGAACCCTCAACTAGCCGATATACCTTTGTCAATTCTCGCTAATAAATTGACCACCGGGTTACCTTTTGCCATCCAATTCCTCTGCCTTTGTTTCTTTCATTGTCTCCAGTCGTTTCACTTATTCAAACGTCTGTGGGGTCGACATCCTTATCGGCCCCACAACAACATATCCACTACATGGACAGCTCATCCACCAGGATTCTGTCCTTAAATATCACGGGTCACCACCCATGGTCAACAGGTGGCCCAATAGGGGGCTCTTACCCCTCTGCAGAGATGCAATAGGTGTATTCTATAGCTCCAGCCAACAGGGCTGTGTATTGGTTGTAATGTGTGAATAGCAAAAACAAGGAGTTTAATTGTATAAAAAATTATTTGAATGTTAATAAGCCTTGTTCCACCTTCAAATGAGAGTATGTATCCCTGCCCCATTAAATTCTGTGGATTGTTCTTTGAGCCACTTCTTCACTACATATTTCACTTCCTTGTCACTGGAATAATGTTTGTCTCTCAAACCCTCTTTCATGGGCTGAAGAGATGATAGTTTGAGAAGCAAACATTATTCCGGTGATGAGGAAGTGAAATCTGTATGTAGTGAAGAAGTGGCTCAAAGAACAGTCAACAGAATTTTACGGGACAGGGATACATGCTCTCATTCAAAGGTGGAACATTGCTATTGAGAGAAACGCTGACTATGTGGAGAAGTAGGGATGTAATCCATAGAGGACCAGCTTCATTTTGATGTATGATACATGTTCCTATGTTGGTAATTATACCTGTCCTAAATAAAATGGCATTACTTTTTGACTCACCCTAGTATGTATTTAAAAAAAAGGAATTTAGAGCAAAACATACAGTATCAAATGGGAAGAAAGAATTTCAGTTTATGCATGTAATTGTGCGTATGTGTTTTTTTGTTTACTAAATTAACTTAGGTCGCATGGTGTTTGTGTGGGTGGGTGTAGATAGCAGGGTAAGGAAGATTGTGTTGTGTGTCAGTCTTGCAAGTGGGTAGAACCTGCCAGTTGAGAAGGTCAGCAATTGAAATAGTTTTATTGTTTCTTTCTTCTTTTTTTTTAACCTACGCTTGAACACAGATCTCTGGCATTGGTTAGGAATATCTAATTACTTTCAGTCACAAGATATTCACATTGTTTGGGAGGCGGGGTACTTTCTTTTCTTTATTATGTTTTCATTTTTAAAATATAATAGATATAATAATGATATAAAGAATAAAAATGAAATAAAATAAAATCGTTTGAGAATTATTCACTCTGTCAGAAAGACTTGTCAACCACTATAAAAAATTTTTAGAGATAAAATAGTGATATAATACAACCAAAAATTCTAGAAAATAATTTGATTTTTAAAGTTTTTTTTTTAGAAATAAAATAAATAAATTATTTAACCGAAAATTCTAGAAAATAATTTTAAAAGTTTTTTTTAGAGGTAAAAACTAAACAATGGACCAAGACACAAGACTTCCCAAGAGAAGGATTCCAACAAGAAACCCAAGACCAGAAAAACAGCCACCCAGAGATGGATGAAGGATATCAACCCAGCTACCCAAATCCATAGAAGAGGATACTATAGAACAGGTATGTCAAACCTGCACCCTATGGGCCACAGGGATTTTATAGTACCCTAGGTTTTTCAAAGGTTTTTTCCAAAAATTCCTGGGCGTAAATCGTTGTTTATTTTCTTGAGGGCAATGTGTTGTTCAAAAACCAAATCTGTTATCAATGCATTGTGTTTCAACCCTTCCTTTGAGTTGCGGAAGGAGGAGGCTGTCAGTCAATGAAAAGAAGTGAGTCTTTCCTCTTGCCTTCTCCTGCTTTTAATCAACACATGGCTATAATTGAAAGTGATAGTGACACTTGTTCATTTTATTATTTGAACTCAGTCAGTAATAATCTTTTTCCTTTCTTTTTAACAAAAATACTTTTTTTTTAGATATATATTCATTGGCTTTTAGTTGATAATAAAGAAATTAATGATAGCAATCATCACTTTGTTCTGTTAATGAAGAAGAAGGATTTAAAGACTTAGTTGTCAAGACCTATGTAATCCATGTGGCTCTCATGACATACATATGTAATCCATGCGGCCTTAGGTATCTTCACAGTTTGACATGCCTGCTATAGAAAATAAGTATATGTGAATTTAAAGAATGGCTATACAACAGTAGCTCAAATGGGGCACCCAGTGAGAATCAAAATCACTAACAATGCTCTGCTAATCCAGTTTGCTAACCATTAAACCTCATGAGGTGTTCTTGTCAGATATTATATACAATGCAAGTATCTTATATATTTATCTTTATGTGAATAATAATAATAATAATAATAATAATAATAATAATAATAATAAGAAGAAGAAGAAGAAGAAGAAGAAGAAGAAGACAATGGTTTATTTTCACACATTACACAATATAAACAATGTCACACAAAACAAAAAACGTAATGTTGGTTGTTGTATTAATGTGTGGAGGATGATCACTAATTAGAACTGAGTCTATTCTAGTAGTGACCACCTCAGTTGTTTTTGTTTTTTTAATTTTTTTTATATAGTTTGAAAGTTGATTCTAGTGATAGTTAAAATCCCGGACAAGGCTGTTTGCATTTCACATTGCTCTAATACCTGATGGAAAGATATAAATCCAACTGGTCTCCCTCTAGCTATGGATAAGCAGACTAGGCTTGGTTAGGCAACCAGTCTTGGAGAAGGAAAACTCTGAATTCAAACCTGTTAAACTCCTCTTAAGAAATTAAACTTGTGTTGCATCCGACTTGTGCAGAGGGATTGATAGATATATTTATTTATCAAAAATTTTATCTTACCACATTATTATTATTATTATTATTTTATCATATATTTATCTTATGTACTTTTATTTTATCTTATCAAAACAATCAGCCAATAGAATTATCTTTTTTTACAAAGTTGTCTCCCTTGTTCAGAGAAAGTAAATCTCAAGTCAAGAAAGTTGGTCAACGAAAATTTTTAAAAGTAATAAAAATTGTAAGTCTTGACAGAATTTTTTATCACATTATTTATTTTTACTAACATAGTAGTTAATTAAATGTGCTTTATCTAATTATCAAAATAATCGTTTCGAGACACTAAAAAAAAAAAGTAATTATTTGTTCACAAACGTCATTATTCTGATGTTGTTTTTAAAAATTAAATGCTCCAAAAAAAAAAAACCGAGTGTACCGTAGAGCATTATTTTTACTAAGTGATTGCTGAGTGACAGTAAAAAGTTGTGTTTTGATTTTCTTATTTATTTATTTTGTTATCAATTTTACGAATTATGGTATTAGGGTACTCTCTCTCATTCTCTCTTTAAGCTGCAACCTAAGAAATATCATTGCCGCACGATAATGTCATGTTGGACACGTGATATTTTTTTTTATCTTTGAACAATTCTTTTCTTTAGAAAAGACCGACCAAACAATCCTCATATGATCATATGATCCAATCTTTCCTAAACTTTACAACTACAAAAAAAAAAAAAAAAAAACACTGGATCAATCATTATGTCCCAAAATTTAAAAAAACGAAAACAAAAAACAAATCTCATTGCTAGGTACCACCAATTTTCCTAGTGAAATTTACTCCCCTATATTTAACACAATGAAACTTGCATAAAGGTTAATATTATCTTAAAAACATTTTGTCCATTCGTAAGAAGAAACATTAAAAAAAACTCCTATTGATTTTTTAATAATTTTCAGCCTAGGGGAATAATAAAATTATGAACGAAAAACAATGTTTACATTTTTGCGCGGTTAAATTAATTGAAGTTTAATGTAGCCAAAAACAAGTTATGACTTTTTTTAAAAATTCTATGAAAAATCAATAAATGGTCCGATTTTCACGAAAATTTCGGTAATCATTTACCTTTTAATGTAAATATGTCTGAAATCGTTTTTTCCTAAAATATATTAATGGAAATATTTTTACGAGGTCTACCCACCCCTATTTCATTTTATGAAATATGAAAAAATGAACCAACAAAAAACGATTTTTACTTTTTAAGTTTCGATGCGAGAGCTTTTTAGTAAAAGAACCATGAATACAGAATTCTGCTGAAAAAATATCAATAAAGAAACTGACCCTGTTGTAAAAAAACGGACTGTTTTACTTATTTTTCCAGATAACGATGGGTAATTTTTTCCCAATCGGATAATTTGATCTTTAAATTAACTGTTTTTCTTTGTAACAATTGTTTAGATTAGTAATTTATGGGGAGATTTTAAAAAAAGTTGTACTGAAGTGTTGATAGTTACGTCAAAGTAACATAAATCTGACCACGTGACGTTGTTTTGGATGTCCCTACTCTGGGAACCTAGTTATTTACTAAACTTAACTTAAATGGGAAACAAGGCCAGAAGTATGAGACGTCCAGTGAGAATCGAACTCACTATTATTAATGGTCTGCTAATCTAGCTCGCTAACCATTACACCACATTTCTTGCTTCACACTCGGAAGTATGGGGCACCTAGTGAGAATCGAACTCACTAACAATAGTCTACTAATCCATCTTGTTAACGATTATTACACAACGTGATGAACCTGCACTCGTGAAAATAAGAGAAGAGATTCACTGCTTCTTATCGTGTGGGCTTCCCAAGACGTTGCTCGAGAGTTCGATTCTCACTGAATGCACTACAAAAATGCAGATTCCGTTTTGCCTTACTTAGGATTGATAAATCTCATTAAAAAGAGAAACTTTACAGTATAAATAAAGTTTGTTTTTTTAACAAGTTACAACACCCTGTAATTCAAAATGAAAATTCTAAGTTAAAATTATTTACTGGTTCGTATTTTTTGTATCATTTGAAAGTTAAATGAATAATTTGCATTAAAAAAAGTTAGTAAATATGTTTTTCTTTATGTATTTATTTATTGTTTCTTATAGTATAGGCACCAACAATTTTGACGTCATAGACGTATTTTACAAAATCGAATCTCTAGCCCTAATTGAACAGAATAAGATAACCCCAAAAAAAAAAAAAAAAAAATAATCAGGGAATTATCTGATTGTAATGAAATTTTCAGTGTTGATTTATCAATAAATGAATTCTAGTTTAATGCATCAGTTTTTAAAAAACTTCCTGATTTTTTTAAGGTCACTTAACTTTGACCTCCCGCACACACACACACACACTTTATTTTTTTGGGTGCAAAATATCGGTGGGGTTATGTAAGGTAAGGTATGTAACGAATGTGAATGTGACACAATTCAGTGCTAGTTTTCATCTTAATGTTTTAATAATGAAATTTATTGTGTACAGTGCTCAGGTGCACCACAACTCATCAAAGTCTCATGTCAAGTACACAGAATAATGTATTAGTGTCAGGAACATGAACAGTTTACAGTAGTAATATGCATGTATGTGTGCGCGTGTGTGCATATGTATGTGGAGAGTGGCGTCAGGTATAGTGTCGGCGAAACATTTTTTTTAAATTAAACTTTTCGGAGAAGTTTGACGTTTATAATAACTAAATTTTGATTTAACCTCGTTTATGTAAATATTTTTTAAAAGTTGGATTATAGAAAATTCGTCCATTTTCGGTATAAGATGGGAGACTACTCCAACTTTTTAATGAATTCCAAGGTATCGTGTGTGTGCAAAGTTCCAAGGGTCCTTTATACAAAGATTAGCTTCTCTTCTCTTTGGAAAGTTTTACAAACACGTATTATTATTATAATTTTAATATGCTTTTCGGCTGAAATTTTTTTTCATTTCATAGGCACACAGTCCTAATTGTATTTTTATGACATTTTAAAAAAATTAAATTTTGATTTGAGGATTTAACATTATCTCCGGATGGGGAATTTTTGACCACTATTTTGTAATTAACTAAGTAGCCTACCCTTATTTTTTTTTTACTTATTCCAAAGAATCAATGAAATGTGAATTTGATATATTGAAAAAACAAAAGATGTTTACAAATGCATGGGATCATCAGGAGAGAATGTGCAAACCGTTTCGGGGCCTTCATCTCAATGGTTATAAAAAAGCAACATCGCTCCCCCCCCCCTCACCGATGTTGCTTTTTTATAACCATTGAGATGAAGCCCCGAAACGGTTTGCACATTCTCTCCTGATGATCCCATGCATTTGTAAACATCTTTTGTTTTTTCAATATATCAAATTCACACTGTCGGATTAAGTTCCATTTTATTTCACTTATATATATATATATATATATATATATATATATATATATATCCAATCCTTCAGCCACAAAGGATGCAACAAAAGGTCACTTTTTAAACAGAGTACAGCTGGTTTGAATTCAGAGTTTTCTTTCCCTTAGATTGGTTGCCTAAGTAAGTTGGCAGACTGGCCTATGTTCGGTATCAGCCAGTAAGTGAGGGAGTCTAACCCCTTTTCATTAGTGTTAGACCAGGGAGATTGTTTTTTCTATGGTTAGTGGAATGAGAACATGATACCCCCATGGATTGAATAATGAGTTGGGTTCAAAGTTCTGTGATAGCTCCCGATTACGACAAGAAGGTTCCCAAGTTCAAAAAGAAGGTTTCCGAATTCAACAAGAAATATCTGAAGAAGGCCATAGGGCACATCGGCCGAAACATTGTACAGATAACAATAAAGATGAGGACAATAATCCGAATAATCTAAATAATACAAATTTTAGAGGAGTTTTTTTTATGACAATTTTTTAAATTTTGATTTTGGGTTTAACATTATCTCTTAATGGGGAATTTTCTCTAATTACCTAAGTAGCCAAGTTTATTTTTATGAATTATTTAAAAAAACTTAAATTGCTGAAAATTTGTTGTATTTACCCAACCCTTCAGCCACAAAGAGAATGCAACAGAAGGTCATTTTTTAAGCAGAGTACAGCTGTTTTGAATTCAGAGTTTTCTTTCTCCTAAATTGGTTGCCTAAGACTAAAGAACCCATTCTGCCCTACTAATTACTTATAACTGGGGGAGAATAGATGGATCTGTGTCTTTCCTAAGGGCATTAACACAAAAGTGAAACACAGTCTTGTGCAGGAATTGAACTTGGCTCATCAAGAATGAATAAAACAAAAACATCTTCAGCATAAAATTACCCAATGGGTTGACATGCTGTTGTTGTTGTTGGCTGTCAACTCGTGTTCAAGTAAGACCATTTCCTGTTTTTTTGTTTTGTTTTGTTTTTCCCTCATAGTTGGGTGCCAGTAGCATTTGACACTGTATCCTTGTGTTTTCTCTGATGACTCACCAGGCCAGTCCTGGAGAGATCTACTCTTCCACATAAACTACATGTTGGAACTTCTCCACTTTGAATGTTACTGGGCTGAAAATTACCCTTTCTAATAGCCCGCTTCAATTTTTGGTGTTTAATTTGGTTGGACTGAAATTCTTCCACAGACAGGTAGATGTTGGCTCTCCAGCCAGGTCTATTACAAACTAGCTTCTCCCAGTCCTCTACAGCAATAGCAGTGTTCTTCAGAGTGTCCTTGAGGCAGTCCTTAAACCTCAATATGGGTTTGCACTGATGACGTTTGCCAGTTGAGATTTCCCCGTAAAATAGTTGTTTTGGGATTCGGCAATCATTCATGCGAACTAGATGACCAGACCAGCAAAGACGAGATCTAAGGATCAAACTGTGGTGTCTGGTGTAAATGACAACCATTCTATCCCTAAAATCCTGCGAAAATTCTGATAAATCTCGAGTGTCCTGAGATGTCGTTTGTAAACAACCTAGGTCTCACAGTTGTACAAAAGAGCAGTGCTATAAAAAACCAACCAACCAACCAACCAACTAAAATTAGAATATAATAACCTATAAAACTATCTTTAGGATACAATTGAATATTTTTCGCTAACAGCTGACTTTGTTCACATCATGTCCTTGGATATAAGAATTGATAGCCAATTAAAATTTGTTTACAGAGGTGGGGGATGGGTGTTGGTTTAGGTCATATAAATAATCAGTTCTACTTCTCATCTTTCCTTCAATTTATTCTTATCTTTCAGATCGCAATAAGCAAACATGTCTGTGTCAGTTGTTCTGAAGAATGCTTGTACAACTTGTGGAGAAGGTCCACACTGGGATGAGGCCACAAAAAACCTTTTCTTTGTAGACATTATGGCTGGCGATTGTCATCGCTGGAATTCTCAAACTGGAGACCATGATAAAGTTCATGTAGGTAAGTTTTCTTTTTAGATTAGATTCTTGTTGATAGAAGACAATGGCCTAAAAAGAATTACTGTGTACTGGCAGGACCTGTGGATATACCACAGTATGATAATTTGATTATTACTACTAGCAAAAAAAAAAAAAAAAACGCCCTCTGGGCGGTTTAAAAATTGATATTATCTGAGTGGGGTTGAAGTTAAAAATTCAATGTCAGAGGGTTTTTTATCATAAGTAAAATAATCAAATTTATTAAAGGGTAAAAAAAGAAAAAACAATTTGAAATGAAAACTTAGTCCTGTTCACCTCAAATAAAATGTTACCTGTATCTATTAATTATTAATTAAATAATTATTTTGAATATTTTACACATAAATTTTACACAAAATCATAATTATTTATTTATTTGTAAACTTTTTAGTTAATTTCTTGTTACTGAAAAATGGGCGAGAGTAAAAAATAATTTTTTAAATTGATTACAAATTTCACAAATGATTTTTTTCCATTTAAAGTAATACAATTTTTTAATTAATTTCATAGTTAATATAGTTTATTTATTCAAATGATATATAGTTTATTTATTGTAATGGAAAGGATTCAAATGTTGAATTATAAGGAACAGCTTTTATTTATTTTATTAATATTAATTGTTCTTTATTCTATGGATGAGGATTTTGTAATTGTGACGTAAGCAGTGACATAGTTTTGGTTACAGACAAATAAAGACTGAATCTCCATTATTGAAACAATGGAATTTATTGTGTACGAGTGTGTGCACCACAATTCATCAAAGACTCATGTCTAGTACATAGAATAATGTACTAATGTCAGGAACATGAATAGCGTATATTTATAATATACATGTATGTGTGCATGTGGGTATCATGTATAGTGTTGGTGGATTACAGGAAGCATGGAGGTTTTGAAAGATTTAGTGTTTCGGCAGCCTACAATGGATGCAGGCAAGTTTATTCCATGCCTCGGGAGCGTGAAAAAATGTTTCCAAAAGTCATGTGAGCTATGCTGTTTTCCGACTTTGTAGGCATGACTACGTGTGTTAGAAACATGAAGATCAAAAAGGTGCTCAAGAGTTGCTGTTGTTAAGATGATTAATGACCTTATGAGCATTTACCAGGTCAGTTACAGATGCTGGAGTTTCAACAAATCTATTCCCAGGGAAGCAAGACATTCAGAATATGGCAGATGCCTGATGGAGGGTATTTGTTTGGTTGCACGTCTCTGTACAGTTTCTAAAGATGATAATAAACCAATTAAACCTGGTAATATCATGAGGTATTTGTTGAGGTTCCCTAGTTTAATTATAATGATAATTTTTAACCATGCCTATCTGCAAGGCTTTGTTGAAAATATTGTTGCTGTTTTTGTAGTAGTAAAAGTAGTAGTTCTTTAAATTATATTTTATGTGTTTACTTAAGAGTTATTGCAAATAGTTTAATATGCAAAAAGTATAATAATATTGATTTAACTCTCTCTCACTTTTTTTCTTTCTTTCCTTCCTTCTTTTCATCTTTTCACTATGTTCAGTTGAAACAGAATAGCGTTATTGCTTCCACACGCTCACCCCCTCTCTCTGTCTTTCCCCTACTCTCTTTCTCTTCTCCGTTCAGCTATGGATAAATAGTAGGGCAAACTGGACTCTTTAAATGGCAACTAAGGAAAACTCTAATATTCAAACCAGACCTGGTTTTGCTATATCCACCACTCGGACAGCATTATACCCTTTAAGCTGTGACATCGGTGTCCTGGATTTTGACCTGTGGGGGAAAAATTCCCGCAGACCAAAAGATGCAGGTGTGTGAACCTTTTTGTTTTTCTCTACCACTTTATTCGATGCCAAGGAAAATTGCCACGTTGTGGCTCACTCTGTAGATTCTTCTAGATTTTTTTTTTTTTTATCTTGAATTTTTGATAACTCTTGCCCAAGACGTGTTACATGAGTGGCGCCCTTATAACCAAACCCAATTACAGGAAAAGTCTAAATGAATATAAATGTGTATGCTTTCATCTACAAGATGTTATCCAAAAGTCTGAGGAATTTTAAATTGAAACATTTTATGTTTATGGTGCAAATATATCGATAGTATATAAATACAATTGCATGTTTTTAGTATGTAGATAAGGCCAACAGTATTAATAATGTAAAACACTTAATTGAGGATCTAAAAAAAATGAAATCATAGAGAATGCGACGTAAATAACTAAGGGAATTTTGACTTCAGTAGTTTTGATAATAGACAAATACACAATCTCTATTATAATACGATGTCTCACAAACTATTGTCTTTTCACGCGACTCACCCTCAGAATGTGAGGCTTTTTTTATCCAGCAACTATCATTGTGCTATTGTAAATTTGAAAATACTGTTATATATATATATATATATATATATATAATATATATATATATATGTGTGTGTGTGTGTGTGTGTATCTTCAAGCGCTGAATTTATAACCATCTCTTGATTTTTGCAATTATCTTTCCCTCCATCCCTGCCTACTTCTCTCTCTCCACCTCTCTCTCTCTCTCTCTCTCTCTCTCTTTCTATATATATATATATATATATATATATATATATATATTCATAAGACAGTTTGATATATTTATGAATAAATATTTAAAATATTTTCCAAAACTTTGTACTCAGTAGATATGGATGATGTATAAGCACTACACAAAATTCAAATGAAATTAATTCTGAAATCTTGAGGCAAAGGGCAAACAAAAACATTCTAAAAATATAAAATAACTATACGACCTTTGAACCTATTGTGTTATTATAACTCAGATCCAGGACTGGATTAACATTAAAAATAAAAACAAGAAACGGTTTGAAATGGGGGGGGGGTCTAATTTTGCCATGTGCCCTGAACCTACTGCCAGCCTATGTAATGTAAAGTTGGATTGGGTAGCTTATTGTTGGTATCAGCCAGACATCGAAGGAGTCTATGCCCTTTTCACTAGTGCTAGACCAGAGAGATTGTTTTTGCATTTGAAGTGGAGCGCCACACCTACCATCAGCTCCTCACTTTACTGCACAGACCCAAACTGCACTATGCATACAATGAGTTGGTGAGAGCTAGTATTAAACCCAAAACCTTGTGGTTCCTAGACAGATGCTCTACCGACTGAGCTAAACCAGCCCATGTACTGGCTCACTTTCTAACGAAATACAAGTCTAGGTTTGACATAATGGGATAATGTAGTTAGCCTGATAATGTTGAGTGCTTGGTTTGGTTTGTTTTGTTTTACGGCATATCAACTTCAGTGGGTGATTTAATGCCAACTAAGTTTTGAAATAAATTCATTCTTAATGGAGAATCAATTTTCTTATAAACTCATGTTTTACTATTTAACCATAGATGGGACCCTAACAGGTACTACCATTCCAGGTCAAAGTGGACCTGGGAGTAATGGTGATGAAGGGCTGCTCTACATTCCCAGAGCTCCAGAACTGGAACCTCACCATCAGATAGAGTTTAACGTCATTCCCAGAACATGAAGACCATCAGCCACCTCCTTCTAGCACCATATGATAAAAAGGGTTGGGGCTTGCCAGAAGGGCAACAGGGTCGAGGCAGTCATATAGGTTTGACGTGACCAACCGATTGATCAGACCAACCACCACTTAATAAGTGATTTTCTAGATTGTGTGAAGTTGGTGAAGATTACAAAGTGTAACATTGTGGGTCTTTCTCAAAGAAGATCTCACCCCTTCCAAAAGGGGGATGGGTCTGGGTATGACACTAAACTGCATCTGATGGAGATTTTCCAGTTCTGGAGATCAAGAGAGTGAAGAGTATCCCTTTATTGCCATTACTTCCAGGCACACTCTGACCCGGAGTGGTAGTACTTGTTAGGGTCCTATCTATGGATTAAATAGATAAAAATGAGTTATTAAAAAATGTGTTTAAAAAAAATTGGGGAAAAAAATTGAATACTCAACAAAATTGTATAAAACAAAACATTTTCAGCATAAAATAACCCAATGGGTTGACATGCTGTAAAATCCAACCAACCTGACCTGACCTGACTTGACCTGAGTGGTAGTACTTGATAGTATCCTATCTATTGGTCAAATAGATTTGAAATTAATCTGTAATTTATTTTATTTTATTTCTCAAGGTAAACCTACAAGTTTGATTGTTCCAAGAGAAAAAGGTGGTTATATTGTATCGCAAGGTTTACAATTGGCCCATCTTGATTGGCAATCGAAAGAACTAAAACTAATTGTGTCTGTGGAACCAGAAAAGCCAACAAATCGATTCAATGATGGTAAATGTGATGCCATTGGAAGATTATGGACAGGTAAGTAGAGACATCTTTCTTTTTTATATATATATATATATACATTAAAGCCAATGGGTCTTTCTCAAAGAAGATCTCACCCCTTCCAAGGGGGGGGGGTCTGGGTATGACACTAAACTGCATCTGATGGAGAGGCTCCAGTTCTGGAGATCAAGGGAGTGAAGTGTATCCCTTTATTGCAATTACTCCCAGGCACACTCTGACCCGGAGTGGTAGTACTTGTTAGGGTCCTATATATATATATATTAATATTATAGATAAAAGTGTATGAAAACACACAATATTGTTAAAAATGAATATATATATCATTTTTATAGCTAATATTGAACAATATTTTGATTATAAAAAATCATCATTATAATCGAAATATTGTTCAATATTAGCTATGAAAATGATATAAAATATATTCATTTTTAACAATGTGTGTTTTCATACTCTTTTATCTATATATACCATTGGATTCATTTCCTTTCTCTTTACTCATATATTAATATTATATATATATAAGATTATTAGATATATATATATATGTAATTATATATAATTACATATATTAATATATATGTGATGGAGAACGGGAATCAGATGGCGGCAATGCACGGCAACTACAGTATTCTCTGAGAAAGAGAGCAAGATATTGTCTTACCTGCTAGAAAAGAACCCCTGTCCTCCCAAATGCAAAAAATGAGACTTAGGCATTGTATGGACACAAGGTTCAACTCAGGTGCCAGATGATTGTCCTGAGCATATTAACCGAATTGTTTCTAACTCAGGTACCCTGGATATTGAAAGCTACATCCATAAATAGTGGGAGTCCACAGAAGACAGGGTAGAGCGGTGCGTGTACCTGACTGACCTACAAAGCGAAGGAGGAAAAGGAAAGGAAAGGAAAGGAAGAAAGACAGACAGACCGACAGATGACAAAAGATTACTTTACCAGTTAACATCAGACTTTTTTTCAACAAAATACATTTATTAATATATATAATCCAAAAATCCGGAGAAGAAATCTTCCTTACGACATAGGAGTCTTTTTAAAAACGTGTGCAGTTTGCAGAGCTCAATGTTTACTCTTATTGTTAGAGTCACAGAGCAAATTATAAGTAAAAATATAACAAAAGACTTATAATTTTTGCATTATAATCTATTTCAGGAAGATTAGACAAGGTGTCTAACTTTCCTAAATCATCAGATGCAAATGATGAATTCTTTATTACTTTTAAGGCATTTGAAAACAGATTTTTTTTTTTTTTTAAATTTTTATTGTCTGTTTCCCTTTGCTATGGGGCCATAAAAAAGCTTCCTGAAATAGACTATGATGCAAAAATTCTAAGTCTTTTGTTATATTTTTTACTTATTTATTAATATATATATATTTATATACATTAAAGCCAATGAATCAAATTTTACATAAAGCCACTCATCCCCAAATTTGTGAAGAGTATAAATGGTTTGAGTTTAGACAAAAATGTTGGCAGGTTTTCAGCGAGGAGAAAGAATGAATACTTTGTTGGATTATCTTGTTAGTATAAGATATACACCAATTTCCCACTCATATTTATTATGTTTGTTTGTTTTGGTTTGTTTTACGGCATATCAACCTCGGTGGGTCATTTAATGCTGACTAAGTTGTGAAATAAATTCATTCTTATTGCATAATGCAATTTTGTTTATAAACTAATGTTTTTCTATTCAACCCATAGATGGGACCCTAACAGGTACTACCACTCCGGGTCAGAGTGGACCAGGAAGCAATGGTGATGAAGGGGTACTCCACATTCCCCAAACCTTCAGAACTGGAACCTCACCATCAGATAGAGTTTAATGTCATTCCCAGGACATGTAGACCCTCAGCTACTGCCTTCTAGCACCCTTATGATAAGAAGGATTGGGAGTTGCCATAAGGGCAATAGGGTTGGGGCAATCATATAGGTGCTAGGGCTAGGGCCAGCTGATTGATTGGAGGGGGCCTCTCTGACCGCCCGTCTAACCCAAGAAAAGCCTAAAGTGGAATATTGCAAGTCATGGATCATATTTATTAACTTTATAATTAATTTTATTTCTCAAGATAAACCTACAAGTTTTATTGTTCCAAGAAAAGAAAAAAAGGATGGTTATATTATATACTTTCCTACTTAATTTTGTTAGTCTTTCTAATTCAATATATTTCATTACATTAAAATTTAAATACTTATGTTGGGAGGGTGCACGTTCTTGCTAGTAAACGTCAAATTAATTATCCCTTTTTTTTCTACTTTACCAGGAACGATGGGAACAGAGAAGAGTCCAGGTGAACCTGAGATGGAAGTTGCCCATTTATATATGTTGGACAAAGAACAAAAATTGTCTACAGTCAAAGACAAAGTGAATATTTCAAATGGAATGGCATGGACAGCAGATAATAAAACTTTCTTCTATACACATTCATTGCCACGAAAGGTTTTTGCTTATGATTTTGATTTGGACTCTGGAAATATGTGTAAGTTACAATTAACTCTTTGCTTATAAAAAAATTATAAAATCAGCTTCTATTTATATAAACTAGCAAAAAACCCTCTGCCCTCTGGACAGTGTAAAAATTAATTGGACCATATGACCTTTAGGCACCCCTTTTGCGATCTAGATTCGTAGGGACATTTTTTCCATTTACACCGTCAAAATCTGGTTAATTGTTAACAGACAATTTTTAGAGTTTTTTTTTAAATCATAAATCAAACCCCTAACCCTAACCCCTAACAAACAACCGGATTTTGACGGTGTAAATGAGAAAAGTGTCCTTGTGAGTTGAGATCGCAGAAGGAGTGCCTAAAGGTCATATGGTCCAATTAATTTTTGCCATGCTCTTTCATAAAAAATGTAAACAGATCTTTGAAATCTTAGATTTTTTTTAAATAATAGACATAAAAATCATTTTCTGTCTAAATTCAAATAAATATTCATTTCTTTCTAACAAATTCAAATTAATTCAAATATTTAAGGTTTTTCTCATTGGGGGGGGGGGGGCAATTTACAATTACTTTTCAATAAAAAAAAATGGGGCGGAGTGTAAAATATTGCTTTCATATTGCATTAACTTGTTGGTAAAAATGCCTTCAAACCGCTTAGCTGTTCATAACTAGCATGGTTCACATTTTCAGCAGGCACCGCTTAGAAGGAGGCTAGGATGACAAAATCAAATTGTACCGAATTATCTTTTCATATATGAAGGTAATCCCTAACTTGAATAGTTATTCTAAATCAGGGGTGACCAAACTACATCCCGCGAGCCAGATTCAACATTTTATCAGACCCGCCGACAGTACTTGAATTTGTTTGTTAAAATGTACAAAACACGAGACATTCTGACACCATTTAAATTTAAATATCATGTTAAGCTTACTAAATCTTCATGAACTTGACTAATGTAGGTAGGTTACAATATTTTGTGTATGTGAGCATTTCACTTGTCATGACTGCTTGGAAAAAAAAAGTTAATTTTCAAAGAGATACTGTGAAGCAACGAATCAGTCAAAAGTTATGAGACAAACATTTTTGGAAAGGGAAAACTCTATATTTTCAATATTTTAATAAAATTACAATCTTTTTCTCAGAGCTTTTGTTCTGGCTAGCAAGTATTGAACACAATAATAATGTGGCCCGCGCTCATTATTTTTTTCAATTATTTGGCCCACGGTGAAAAAAGTTTGGTGATCCCTGATCTAAATGATAATTGTTTTCTTTATCCGCAGCCAAAGAACGAGTTGTGATTGATTTTACAGAGAAATCCATGGAAGAATTTGGCATCCCCGATGGAATGACAATTGATTTGAATGACAAAATATGGTTGGCTTGTTATTTCAGTAGTCGTATATTTCAGATAGATCCTGAAACTGGTGAGTTTTCAACAATCTACTTATATTTAAACAATGTTTATATATATGGTATATTATTCATACACATTGTATATTTTCGATATACAAAGCGGATGCCCATAGACTACATGTCTACTACATGCATCACTTGCGCAGCATATTAAATGTCAAGTGATGGCAACATGTTTCAAACAGGACCATCCTGAAGAGAACTGGACTCCCTGGCATGCACAAAATACTTGTCCAATGCAACATGAGATGGGCTGGCCACTTAAACAGACTTGGGGATGACAGACTACCAAAGCAGATTCTGTACTCTCAACTGAGAGGGATCATGTGGAATTGATAGACCAAAGCTCATGTACAAAGACAACATCAAAAGAAACCTGAATGACTTGAACATCCCCACAGGCAGTTGGTAAGATGCAACTGGAGACCGATTAAATTGGAGGAAAATGATTTGCGTGCTGTCATCATCGGATACGATGGACAACAATGATTGATTGATATTATTCATGAGGCCAGTTTAGCTCAGTCAGTATAGCATCCGCCTAGGAATTACGAGGTTCCTAGTTCAATACCGGTCCCCACCAACTCAGTGTATGAGTAGCACAGATTGGGTCATCTGATCTGTGCCTTAGACTATCATCTCTTCAGCCCCATGAAAGAGGGTTTGAGAGGCAAACATTATTCCAGTGACGAGGAAGTAAAATCTGTAGTGAAAAAATGGCTCAAAGAACAGTCAACAGAATTTTACGGGGTATGCTCTCATTTGAAGGTGGAACATTGCTATTGAAAGAAACGGTGACTATGTGGAGAAGTAGGGTATGTGATCCACAGAGGACCAGCGTTCATTGATGTATGATATATGTTCCTGTGTTTGTAATCATACCTGTCCTAAACAAAATGGCATTATTTTTTGACTCACACTTGTACATTTATGAAGAAAAAAGGAAAGTCAACGGGGTGTCCTATAGTCGATATCAGCTGGACAGTGAGGGAATCTATCTATTTTTCACTAGCGCTAGACTAGTTTTGCGTCTGAGGTGGAGCACCACACCTACCATCAGCTCCCCACTTTAATGCACAGATCCAAGCTGTGCTTCTCATGCGCTGAACAGATTTGAATTCAGAGGCTTCCTTCTCCTAGACCAGTTGCCATACTAAGATTAAAGAGCCCAGACCATCATACTATTTACCCATAGCTGGAAGGAGAATATTTGGATGCATACCTTTCCCAAGGGTATTAGCACTATGTAAAATGCAAACAACCTCATCCAGGATTTGAACTCAGGATGCTGTGTCCATTTCCTCTGATAGTAACCATTAGCAACAAGTGCCTCCAATGTGGAGATTCTAATGGTTTTTAGTTTGATAGATACATTTTATTCTAAGTTAGCTATACTGCTTTAGAAGTTGATGTTTAAAATCCTTATATATGTATAGATTATTATTATTTTGGGCCGGGTTAGCTCAGTCGGTAGAGCGTTCGGCTAGAAACCACAAGGTTCCTAGTTCGATACCGGCCCTCGCCACTCAGCATTATGAGTAGCACAAGGATCTGTACGGTAAAGTAAGGAGCTGATGGTAGGTGTGGCGCTCAACCTCAGATGCAAAAACAATCTCTTGGTCTAGCAATAGTGAAAAGGGATAGACTCCCTTGCTGATTGGCTGATACTGACATTAGACCACCCCAACGACTACTTACTTATTATTATTATAAACTATACATTCAAAGGCTTTTTGTTACCACTGGTTTTAAAGCATTGGCTGCTTTTCATCAAACAAATCACCTTGGAAAAATCCAAGTTTTTGACAATGAAACATTTTTCCAAGGTAATTTGTCTGATGCAAAGCAGCTAATGCTTTGAAACCAGTGGTAACAAAAAGCCTTTGAATGTATAGTTTATGATGATAATGATAATAATAATAATAACAATAATGTTTTTAAACATCAACTTTTAAAGTCTTTTATGTTTGGAGGAGAAATCAGCTATCACCAGCTATTACAATTCCAAAGAATTACTAAACCAAAGATCAGAAATTTTGAAGGTATGTAGAGACAAACATAAATGGCGTCTCAATAATTAAAAAAGCAAACTGCTGGAACTACAGTTAAAAATCAAAACAAGCCCAGCATTTTCAACCACTCACTGTGGAACTATGATAGTGTATTTTGTTTGTATCCGTTTGTTTTAATTAATTGAAATAATTCCATGCAGAAAAGCCCTGATAATCCTAACAGTGAAACTCGAGTAGGTTTATTCTGACTATATCTGTTTTCTAAACCAACACATCTGGTGAATTAGTAGAAGGCTCCTGACCAGTGGAGAGACCATGCCAATGCTCCAAAGACGTCTGCAAGAAAGACATGTCACATCAATACCAACACATGGGAGGTTGGTGCAGAAAATCGAGCAGCCTGGCCTCCTTGTCAAACAAGACATGAAAGGAGTGAAAAAGAGAGGAAAGAAGCTGCCACAGCAAAGAGAGCCAGAAGGAAGGGGAGACAACAATCCCAGCAAGCATCAGTGTTTGTATGCAGTCACTGCACCAGAGATTGCCATTCAAAAATTGGCCTGATCATCCACTCACACAGATGCAGTTAAAAAAAAAATAAAAAAAAGGACACTAAACCATCATCTTTAGCTGATGGAAGGTTGCCAACACCCAAACCAACTCTACAAACGTATTTAGTACTTTTATATTCATTTATAATTACGTCTTATTTGGTTAATTATTTTTATCGACAGTCAAAATTGTGACTCACTTGATTTTTTGCTTTCTCTGTTAAATCAACCCCTGATCTATAATTTTTGTTAAGTTGTTGTTTCGCAGATATATAAATAAAACATTGTCAAAATAACGGAAATAACTAGTCTGCTGACAAAATGTATTTGAATGGCCCTGATTCTAGGAATTCCAGGATCAGACAAGTAAAGATGCTGCTGGGAGGCTGGCCCATTGGTAGGCCAACATTTTTTCTATAAAACGTACTGATGGATTGAAAGAAACAATTTTTGGTGCATAGTTTACATGCCTTTTCCTGGAATTCCTTCAAATACATTTTGCCAACAGACTCTAGTTATTTCCGATATATTAACATTTTATTTATACTAACAACAAAAAAACACCCTCCGGTAAGTGTAAAAATTAATTTTTAAAAGATATTGTCTGAAGGGAGGCAGTTAAAAATTCAATGTCTGAGGGTTTTTATCATAAGTAATAAAATCATTAAATTTATTAAAGGAGTAAAAAAAAAATTGCAATTTGAAATGGAAACTTAGTCCTGTTCCCCTCAAATAAATGTTGCGTGTATCTATTGATTATTAATTAAATAATTATTTTGAATATTTTGCACATAAATTTTACACAAAATCATTTATTTATTTATTTGTAAACTTTTAGTTAACTTATTGTGATTGAAAAAGGGGCCAGATTAAAAAATAATTTTTAAATGGATTACAAATTTGGCAAATAATTTTTTCCATTTAAAGTAATACAATTTTCTAATTAATTTCATAGTTTATATATTTTATTTATTTAAATAATATATAATTTATTTATTACAATTGAAAGGATTCAAACATTGAATTATAAAGAATAGCTTATATCTATTTTATTATTAATAATTGTTCTTTATTCTATGTATTGGCGACTTTGGTAATTGTGACGTAGGCAGTGACATAATTTTTGTTACAGACAAAAACTGGAAGCGAATCTCTATTATTAATAGATATCCACATATATATATATATATACTAAAATAGAAATTTTAAAGTATAATAATTCATCATATATACATATAACCATCCTAATAGAATAGTTTATAACAATTGATTAAAACTTTCTAAATTTCTTTTTTTCTTTTCAACAGGTAAAATTCTCCAAACTATCAAGTTTCCAGTTAGCAACATTACATCTTGTTGTTTTGGTGGACCAAATTACAATGAACTTTATGTGACAACTTCTACTGTTGGTTTAACGCCAGAACAACTAACCAACCAACCTCTTGCTGGAACCATCTTTAAAGTGAATAATATTGATGCAAAAGGTTCACCAGGAATTTCTTACCAAGGTTAAACTAATGACCTCTCGCTCTTTTTAGTCCAAATTAAAAGTGGGGTAAGGGTAACCAAAAACCAAATTTAAAAATTTTTATTAGACCTTTTTTGTTCCCCAATGATACCTGCATCGGAAAAAAAAAAAAGTGTTGACTCTGGGTAACTTAAAGTTTTAACCTGGACTATTTTTAATACAAGGTGTGTCAAAAAAAGTTCCTTTTTTTTCTTCAGAATACAAGGTGTGTCAGAAAGTGCAAAAAATGTTGATACTTTTTTTGACACACCTTGTATATTGTTTGTTGAATGCAACTGCAAGATTTTAATTTTGACAATGAAAAATTTGAGTTATTTTACATATATCATGTTTGCATAATAAATTTTTTTTTAAATTTAAAAAGAATTCCATTTTTGTCTGAAGTTTTGAGATGAGGCTTGATAATTTGTATTATTGTCCTCATCTTTATTATTATATACACGCTTCGGCCGAAGTCCACTCCAGCCTTCTTCAAGTCTTTGTCAAACACAGGAACCTTCATGTCGTAATTAAAGAGAAGACTCCTGAGTTCAAGACGAAACACCTGAAGAATGCCAGGTAGAACATCAGTCGAAACGTTGTGTATATTACAATAAAGATGAGGAAAATACAAATATATATTTCATTTTTGTATTAAATATTCTTCTTGAAATATCCGTTCGCCCAATTTTAAGTCACTTCCTATTTAAAATTATTTTGAAATAATAATTGTCACGAAGCTTCAAAGATTCCTCGCTACTTATTACTTTATGAAAGGGAAACCACTCTAGGTCTAACATTTAATTAGAGTTATTCCCTTGGATTTTTTAAAAGACTTAATTAAAAATTAAAGCATATTAATCGTATTATGCTACAAAAAAAATCATCAAATTGAATCTGTTAGAATTCTTGTTGCCTTAGTAGGGTGTCAGTAGGTTAACCCCAGTTTGTAAGTTTCCACTGCGATAAATATCAGTCTCAATCTGTAATGTTCCTTTTAAGTCCTTGTGTCTGAAGTGTTTCCTTACAATCCAATAAGTCTTTTTATATTTACCACGTAACCCCACGTTGTACCGGTTAGGCACAAGGCCTTATTAATGTGGGACCACCCACGAACCGAAGCTCATGGGAGGCGGGTTCAAAAAATGTGTTGATCCCGTCAGCATCGCCTCTTCATGGGGGGTGCCTCAGGCACTGGGCAATAAATCAAGGGGGCAGGTGTTTCCTGGGGGATGACCCCTTGGATCAACGATGGTAGCTTACGCGGTCCAAAACCGAACCCACCGGACCCTCCAAAAGTTCAATTAACAATTGTCCATCTGTCTGGGTCATGAACTCATAGGTCGAAACTACATACGTATATACATAAGACTTCTTCAAAACCACCTTCTCCCCTAAAGCCCATCTCTCTGTCTTGGCTCGGAACCCTGACTCATTAGTTGAAACTCCAAAGAAACAGATTGGACAATCCTTGGAACCACCAATTCAAAAACAAAATACATCATAAGACTTTGGTGCTTAATTTGGGACTTTCACCAGTTCTCTCGGAGTTTGTTGCTCAGTCCAGACACATCTACACACCTCTCCAAAGAGACACATTACATTCCTTTAATCTTGAACTTTCTTTATCCATTTCTGTTATTTCTTCTTAAATGGACATATTTGTCAAGCTCAGTCGGTAGAGCGTTCGGCTAGAAATCACAAGGTTCCTAGTTCAATTCCGGTCCTCGCCAACTCAGCATATAAGTAGCACAGGGATCTGTGCGGTAAAGTAAGGAGCTGATGGTAGGTGTGGCACTCCACCTCAGATGCCAAAAAACAATCTCCTGGGTCTAGCAATAGTGAAAAGGGGATAGACTCCCTCGCTGATTGGCTAATACTGACTTTAGGCCGCCCCGACGACTTTACTTTTTACATTATATTTACTATCTCCAGTTTTATCTTTTATTATTTTTATTTCATTGTTTTATGTTCTTTCGCTGCCGTTTGGTTAAACTGTTGCCAGAGTCCTTTGCAAAAGTGAGAAGACAGAATACATATATTTCATGTGTGACTGTTACATAATTCATAAGTTACCTATGAATTATGTAAGTACTGTAGTTAGATTCAAAATAACAGGTGTCGAGTGGAAAATTACCATGACTTAAGGTTATGATTGATTAATGATGACCTCAATTCACCGCACAGTTGAATCCTGGGCTAGGGTTGTTCAGTAAAAGATAAAAGAAATGCACAATTAGAAGCATGGGACAGTTTTAGTTTATTTCAGTTGCAACCAGAAATTCAGAGTGAACGGACTCTAGTCTGTCTCACCAAGATGTCGCTCCTCACCATATGGTTGAATCCTGGGCTGGGGTTGTTCAATAAAAGATAAAAATAAAACAAAAGTCTTGTTAATTTATTAAAACAAGAGATGACCATCCCAAAAAGAAACCCGAGGAAACAACCTACAGAATCAGTTTTGAGGAAATGGTCGACGAATTAACAAGTAAGAACCCCTCATCATAATCCTTCATATAGGCCACACCTACATCACCCATCATTATTTACTAGAGGACACAGAATCCCCAATATGCACTACATTCCAAGAGAGATTTACAGTTAAACATTAACTGCTAGAGTGTGTAGACTTTGATCTAGTGTGAACAAAATACTACCAAGCAAGTAATTTGAAAAAAACTTTTCACAAAAATAAGACAATCCAGGATTTTACATTTCCTAAAAGAAATGGGATTGGACTCAAAAATATGAGTAATTGAACAATAGTTAAAATCTATACATAAATACATTTGTTTTCTACCAAAATACCGCTACGAATCCAAAACTTAGTCGGCATTAAATCACCCACCGAGGTTGATATGCCGCAAAACAAACCAAACCCTCATCATCCCCTCATCTGTCTCTGTTGGATTATTTGTGGCATATAAGACATGCTACAATACACCACTTAAATTTATAGACTAAGCGAGGTCAAGTGGTTTAAACCTGAGCCAATCAACAGCCCGAATGCGTGGCTGGTTGACTACTTAATCACTGATACTGAGAGATGTCCCTTTGCAATCATTGACAGACTTGCAATACTGAGGAGCACCAAGGAACAACCAAAGGATTCTTTACCAAGGATTTCCACTGGACAAGCGCTCTTGCTTGAAGCCTAAAGAATGGCCCACAAAAATCATTACAGTTTCTCTCGCCAATTATATACCCAAGATGTGGGTATATAACATGACCAGTTAGTGACAAATGGTGTCAGGTTTCTGGACAGAAGAAATACGGTAGTTCAGATAAGTAAAATCAATAGGCAAGATAGAAATCAATACAAGTTATGAAATATTCTGGGTGAGATTGAACTCAAACATAACCAAGTAAAATTGAGAAATTCACCCCCCCCCCACCATACACTCACATATATTGAAAATGTTAATCTGGATTGTATATTCACTTTTTATCAGATGTTGGGAGAACATTTTCAAATTCCCTAAAATATGTTAAAAAGGATAAACTGGTGAATGATGGTTTTAGTAAGAAAATAATCCCAAGTGAGTTTCTGAATTCACTTAATATCAAGAGAAAATTTTTACTTTTGGATTTTACAGCCTATCAACCCATTGGATCATTTTATGCCGAATACGTTTTTGTTTTATTAATTCTTAATGGGTACTCAATTTTTTTTCTATTTAACCCATACATGAGACCCTAACAGGTACTACCACTCCAGGTCAGAGTGGACCTGGGAGTAATGGTGATGAAGGGCTACTCCACATTCTCCAGAATGGACCATGAAATTTCATAAAGGAAGAAGAAAGAAATAACATTTTATTAGTGAAAGTCATTGTGTATTATGTTTATTAAAGAAAAATAGAACAGTACAAATGAGATTTTTTACATTGAATAAAGTTTGACCAATCGAAAAGAATAAAAAACAATTCATGGCAGAAATTCATTCATTCATGATGCTTTTTTCCGTTTCAATTTGTTCAATAACAGCTTTCGACATAAAAATTAAATCCATTGGATGTAAAATAAATGTGCACCTACAGAAGCCACTGAACTTTTTCTAGACAGACGTGAGCCTTCAACTCAAAACAGGACAATTCAGTATAAACCAAATTTAAATGGTTTCAAATAAGGAAACCACTTAAAAGAAACGGATGACAGTACATGGAAGGCTTTAAAAAAAAAAAAATTAAATTAAAAAAATTTTTAAATGAAAAAATAAAAAAAAATAAAATAAAATTTTAAAAAAATAATGAAAAAGAAAAAAAAAGATCAGGATAGCTTGGATATAGACATCTAGAAATCCAACCGTTTGTTTAATTCTTTGCCATCAGCTTTTCTTTGAACTGGGTTTCAATTCATCAAAACAGGAACGCAGGAATATATGGGGCTTCATTCTTTGTGGATCAAAACCTTCATGTCCCTAAAATAAAAATAATATATATATATATATAAAATTTATTCCGTATCAAACAGAAAAGAGAAAATTACTTTTACATAAACCAATGTCTAACCAGCAAAAAAGAAAAAAAAAAAAAATTTTTGAAATTAAAAATAAAATAAAGAGATTTTGTGGTGTAGGAATTATCTTCATTTGCTGCGATGGTTTGCTGTTAGATGGCTTACAACCTGAATATCTAAAAGGTAGTCCCATGAAAGTGACTCCGTTTTTCTCCTGGAACCCCCACACACACCAAACATGTGCCTGTATATGGATCTATTATACTCTATGATGTCATAGAGACTTGACATACCTGTTGACTTCCCCATTATCTGCATATCACAATACACAAGGCTTTCTTTGCAGTAAGTCACAACCTTTTCTTCATGTTCCTCAAAATATCAAGAACTTTTTTCTTTTAGGATATTTATTTATCCTGTTATGTATACTTTCTGTTGGACTTTGCTCAGACAATAAAATGTCTATGTGTGTGTGTGTGTGTGTGTGTGTGTGTGTGTGTGTGTGTGTGTGTGTGTGTATGTGTGTGTGTGTGTGGTGTGTGTGTGTGTGTGTGTGTGTGTGAATTTGATATATTGAAAAAACAAAATGATGTTTACAAATGCATGGGATCATCAGGAGAGAATGTGCACCGTTTCGGGCCTTCCTCAACGGTTTTAACTGCACATTGGCCCCCTGTTGTGAGGTCCCTCGGAATATCTGTATCAACCGTATGTAATAGATCGGTCTTCAACAAGAGCAAATACGGGATGAAATGAACGTTAGAAGAAGAATGCGCAAACAGAACGCTATTAGTCAATGTTGGAATTTTTCAAAATATGTGTTATCTGTATTAAAAATAAAATTAATTTTATTTTTAATTTTTAAAAATCAGAAGCATTACAGTATATAATAAGACTCAAGAGAGCCTGATGTAAAATTGTATAAAAAGTGTATATTAAAATATCAAAATTGTTCATAATCCACTCCAACTATTAAATAAGTAACCAATAAGTCCACAGCACAACTGAAAAAGATGTAAGGTTCCAGAAAGTTTGTGGTGTTGGTAAATCCGTGGTGTTTGTGGATAATTGTCTTCAGAGGAGCAAACATCCATATGTATTGTTTTTTCGTAGGACAAGTATGTAAAATAAAAGGATATTTAATCCGACAATGTGAATTTGATATATTGAAAAACAAAAATGTTTACAAATGCTTGGGATCATCAGGAGAGAATGTGCACCGTTTCGGGCCTTCCTCACATACAGTCGATACAGATATTCCGAGGGACCTCACAACAGTGGGGGGGCGATGTGCAGTTAAAACCGTTGAGAGGAAGGCCCCGAAACGGCACATTCTCTCCTGATGATCCCAATGCATTTGTAAACATCATTTGTTTTTTCAATATATCAAATTCACATTGTCGGATTAAATATCCTTTTATTTCACACACACACACATATATATATATTTACCAACTCCTCCGCACGAACAGGATGCGACACAAGGTCAATTTCTTAAGTGAAGTTTAACAGGTTTAAATTCAGAGTTTTCCTTTTAGACTAGTTACCAAGCCATGGTTAAAGAGTCCAGTCTTCCCTGCTATATACCCATAGCTGGAGGGAGAATTGGATTCATACCTTTCCTGAGGGTATTAGCGCTATGTGAAATGCCAACAACTTTGTCCAGGAATTAAACTCTGGTTGACAAGTCCATTTCCTGCGACTAACCATTAGACCACGCACCTCCATATATATGTATACATCCTGCATTAAACCTTCTGAGATAACCTAACACATAAGAAATTGGTGTTAGCTACCGAGTTAGCCTTAATTCTTCTCATAGTGCATTTTAAGATTTTCATATTAATTCTTAATGTTCTATACCACCTCATTCCACCCGGCCGAAAGTCTCATTCGTTTTCCTAATCCGCCCCAAACGATAGCCTTTGTTTAAATGTAATATTAAACATATTTAGAAGTCTTTAATTTAAGGGAAATAACAGGTAATTTTAGATGCAAAGGTCATTTTTAGCCATTTTTTTATATATCCTTATAGAAATGCTCTAGACTTAGAAAATTCTTAACAGGATGTTAAGAGTTAAGAAGCAATATATTTTAATGTTCTAAATTATTGTAAGTTAACTGACCTTTGACCAATCATAACTTGAGGCATAAGCAAATATATTTCCTTGGGCATTGAAGCAACAATTGGTGAGAGGTTGATCAAATTGCTCAGAATTTTTCAATTTTGTGCGTGCATCTTTGTCCCAAAAACTGAATCTGCCATCGGAACCAACAGTGGAGAGAGTTCCATGGACAGGATGAAAAGCAATTCCATTTACCTAGGGGAAAAAGAAAGAGAGAGAAAAAAAAAAGGTAAGAATTTTAATTGTGCAAAGCAATAAGATTTCAAACTGAGGATCAGTAAATTATATCTAGCAACATTTATTGTTTTGACACGTACGTGGATAATACAGCAGATTTTATTGGATGCTAATTTAAACAAGTTTTAATTCATATATATATATTAATACTCGTTGTACGAGTCTTACCCTTCTGCAGAGGTGCATTCTAATGCCCCAGGCAACAGGGCGGGCTGACAAGGTAGACAAGCAGAACAGAAGTGAGAACCAAATCTCTCATCTGTCTGTCTCGACAACTATATGCCCAATGTTAAGGGGTATATAACACAATTTCAAAAGAGACACTATAAATATTAAAATAGTAAGGGGGACGGAATTGAAAAGAAAAGAAAAAAGTATGAATCTTACTGCATAAATATCCTGCATTCCATTTGTAGTTCCATTAGACCGATGGCATTTAAAGGTAAAGTTATCCTTTGGATTTGTTGGTTGAACATATTGGATGGCAACTCGACCTTCAATGCTACCAAGGGCAAAACCAGTTGGTTGGTTAGTCTTTTTGTCCATAAATATACTCACACACCGATGCTAGAAGAGAGACAAAGAATTAGGGTTTTTTTTTTAAAACTTTACAAAAAGACTTTTTTTTTTTTTTAAATAAATCAAAAATGGATTCATTTTCTTTTTTTATTCAATCAATTGAAAAAAACAACAAAACGTATGAATTCCTTGCTTTCAGCATAAAAAGTTTTGGTTGCTTTACGAAGAAGATAAAAATAAAATAGAAATAAAAATTATCTAAATGTTCAGCAATAATGAAACTTTAGATTTTTAAATTCTGACCAATTTTACAATTGGTTGATGAAAAGGCAAAGAGAAAAAGAGAGAAAAAGAGAAAAAGAATTATATTGGGAGGGGGGGGTATTTAAGAGATAGAATATAAAGTGAAAGAATGAAGAAATGAAAAAAAAAGGGGGGGAGAGAAAAAGAAGGGAGAGAGAGGGGGAAAGGGGAAAAAGAGAGAGAGAGAGAGAGAGAGAAATGAAGAAAGGAAAGATAAAAATTAATTGTCATACATAAAAACCACAAGAGAAAAAAAATGCAATTTGGTTATCAACAAAAAATAAAAGAATAAATAAAATATTTTAAAAATCTGTTATATATCTAAATAAATATGTTTTAGTTCATACCTGAAATTTCAATGGAGAATCTATTTTTCTGAATTCTTGTGGTTGGTTCTCAAGTTGGTAAATAATCAAACCTCTTCCTGCTGTTCCTACTACAGCCATTGGATATTTCTATAAAATAGATTCAAACAAAAAGGGTCACTAAAAATATGTCATTTGTCTGGAATTTTTAGATTAGGTTTGATGTGAATAATTCTGATTTTTCAGATCGTTGTCCTCATCTTTATTTTGGTATGTATAAACACGTTTAAGTCACTGTATCCTCCGGGCTTCCTCAGGTGTTCTCTGTCAAACTATTAAAAAATATTTCCCAGGTTAAATCATTAGTATGTTTGGACACACAGGGATCACCTGTGGAAGACAGGAGAATATAGCAGCCAAAATGTTGTGTTTATACATACCACAATAAAGATGAGGACAAGAGTCCAAAAAGTTAAAATAAAAAATACTAGCAACAAAACAAAAAAAAAACGTACGGTGTAAAAATTATTTTTTGAAAGATATTGCCTGAGGTGGTGGTGGTAAAAATAAGTTCTACCCCCCCCCTCAAATAAAATGTTTTGTGCATGTATCAATCATTAATTAAATAACCATTAATTCAAATGCAAAAGGTGAAAAAATAAATAATTGAAGCCCTAAAAAAGCAACAATTTTAAACAGTTTTTCAATCAGATGAGAAAGGCAGAGTAAAAGATGTTTCAGGTTGTTTTGTTGGATTTTATGGCATGCCAACTATTGTTGGGTTATTTTATGCCAAAATCATTTTGTTTTATTCACATTCTTGTTGGGTATTCAATTTTTTTTTTCAAACTCAATTTTTTAAACACATTTTTAATCTATTTAACCCATAGATGGGACCCTAACAGGTACTACCATGGTCATGGTGAACCTGGGAGTAATGGTGATGAAGGGGTAAAATATTGTAATCCCTTATTTAACGGCCTTACAATGGTCATTTTCCTGACAGAATTCAGGCCACACCTATGTATATGTCCATCTATGTAGCATCATAAAAACTGGCCACTCAGGTTTTAAGGGTTAACGATTAAATGCTTGAGGATTATTGAAAAAATAATTGCAAAGAAACTAACAGATTTTTTTAATAGGAAAAAAAAAAAAAAAAAAAAAAGAGAGTAATAAATTTATAAAATTTTGAATTAAAAATCTTTTACTTATAAAAGTATCATGTTTTGATGCATGTACAGGTGTTATAGCAAATACAAAAATATACGTGAATAGAATCTCCTATTTTATACATGTACCGATCGAGTCTCTGGTTGGCTGTTGTGTATCCCAAGGTCATTATATAAGAATTCTTGAACTATTTGTTAAATTACACAGAGCGAATCTGGAAAGGAGGTGATCTAATAACAGATCAGGGTTATCAGTTGAACAGATATGTTACAAAACCTGAAATCTGTAAGGATACTGGTGTAACATCACTGATAACCTCCTTTAGAGCATTTCAGTGATGTTTAACAAGACTCATGAATAATCTGGGAAAGTTCTAATTCCAAAGTTGGTAACCGTAAAACATTCTTCAAAGATTTTTATGATTATTTCATTTCATAATTAAAAATCGTTTCAGAAAAGTTTCTGGTGAGGAGAGTGGCTAGATACCATTCAGATCTAAAAAACAAAACCTGTAAAAGTGCGGAGGAAGCTCTTTGCTCAACAGCCATCTAGCACACAGGGCCATGTAAACGGGAGTGTCAGAGCCATGCCATCAGGAACTTCAGTTCCTGGTAGGGTCACCCAAGGTAGACAGGTCTGGCACCCAGTGGTATTAGGGTCACAACCCAGTCAAAGAGATTCTGGTGAAAATCCAAAGGTTGTCTCCATCACTGTCAGGAATCGATGGCTTTTGGCATACTTATCTGTGGAAAATCTACAGGCACACAAGGACATCTCTTTCCCCTGATCAGGATATAGATGCAGAGTTTGGGGACCACTTGTGAATTTTATATTCCCTTGTTATTCATTCAATGAATTCACCACAGGTAAATTTGTTGGATGGAGCCAGCTCAACCAACCCAGGGTGAATGCCATCACAGAAACAGAAAAATATATTATTAGCTGTTTAAATGAGAATTAAAGAAAGAAAAAATATCAATGTTAATTTTCGTAAATTACTTACAACATCAGCGCAGTAACATCTTTCTGGTAGATTGATAACCATCATTGGATTTGGACTTCTTGTATCCCAAAACTACAAAGAAAATTTAACAGTAAATAAAAACAAAATTGTTTACAAATAAAAAAATTTTGAGATGAGAGAAAGCACTAAGAATAGTATGATGAACAATATTTTTGTAAAGGAATTTTTTTTTTAAGACCAAGTACAATTATAAATCTGAATTCTTTTTTTTTTTGGACAAAGAATGTTAAGATTCTTGTGGCCATTTTTAGGCGGCAGATAAGAGCACTTTACAGTGGAAATTCCTTGTGGCATTAAGTTTGATGTGTGTTGAGTAAAATCCTAGGATCCTTATGTTTTTCAGTGTTAAGCAAAATCCTTGTTTGTTGGTCCATGTATATTGAATCCTATGATCCTTGTGTTTCTCAGTTTTAAGCATGAGCAACTGAACGCCTTTAAATAGTTAACCAACCATTTGAGCGTGTTGATTGGCTGATTCAGTCCACACAGCCTCAAAGAGTCTATAAATTTAAGTCGTGATCAACAGGACATCTTATATTCAAAATTATTCCAACAGAGAATGCAAAAGAATTTTCTTTTTTTTTAAAGAAAGAAAAAAAAAAGTTTAAGTAGATTTTTCTCAATTATTTCAATCTTACTATTTATAATGATTTTCTTTCTTTAAAAAAAAAAGAAAATTCTTTTGCATTCTCTGTTGGAATAATTTTGAATATAAGATGTCCTGTTGATCACGACTTAAATTTATAGACTCTTTGAGGCTGTGTGGACTGAATCAGCCAATCAACACGCTCAAATGGTTGGTTAACTATTTAAAGGCGTTCAGTTGCTCATGCTTAACACTGAGAAACACAAGGATCATGAGAAATACATGGACCAACAAACAAGGATTTTGCTTAACACTGAAAAACATAAGGATCATAGGATTCTACTCAACACACATCAAACTTAATGCCACAAGGAATTTCCACTGTAAAGTGCTCTTATCTGCCGCCTAAAAATGGCCACAAGAATCTTAACATTCTTTGTCCAAAAAAAAAAAGAATTCAGATTTATAATTGTACTTGGTCTTAAAAAAAAAATTCCTTTCCAAAAATATTGTTCATCTTACTATTCTTAGTGCTTTCTCTCATCTCAAAATTTTTTTATTTGTAAACAATTTTGTTTTTATTTACTGTTAAATTTTCTTTGTAGTTTTGGGATACAAGAAGTCCAAATCCAATGATGGTTATCAATCTACCAGAAAGATGTTACTGCGCTGATGTTGTAAGTAATTTACGAAAATTAACATTGATATTTTTTCTTTCTTTAATTCTCATTTAAACAGCTAATAATATATTTTTCTGTTTCTGTGATGGCATTCACCCTGGGTTGGTTGAGCTGGCTCCATCCAACAAATTTACCTGTGGTGAATTCATTGAATGAATAACAAGGGAATATAAAATTCACAAGTGGTCCCCAAACTCTGCATCTATATCCTGATCAGGGGAAAGAGATGTCTTTGTTTGCCGTAGATTTTACACAGATAAGTACGCCAAAAGCCATCGATTGCTGACAGTGATGGAGACAACCTTTGGATTTTCACCAGAATCTCTTTGACTGGGTTGTGACCCTAATACCACTGGGTGCCAAACCTGTCTACCTTGGGTGACCCTACCAGGAACTTAAGTTCCTGATGGTATGGCTCTGACACTCCCGTTTACACGGCCCTGTGTGCTAGATGGCTGTTGAGCAAAGAGCTTCCTCCGCACTTTTACAGGTTTTGTTTTTTAGATCTGAATGGTATCTAGCCACTCTCCTCACCAGAAACTTTTCTGAAATGATTTTTAATTATGAAATGAAATAATCATAAAAATCTTTGAAGAATGTTTTATGGTTACCAACTTTGGAATTAGAACTTTCCCGGATTATTCATGAGTCTTGTTAAACATCACTGAAATGCTCTAAAGGAGGTTATCAGTGATGTTACACATCACTGAAATGCTCTAAAGGAGGTTATCAGTGATGTTACACCAATATCCTTACAGATTTCAGGTTTTGTAACATCATATCTGTTCAACTGATAACCCTGATCTGTTATTAGATCACCTCCTTTCCAGATTCGCTCTGTGTAATTTAACAAATAGTTCAAGAATTCTTATATAATGGCCTTGGGATACACAACAGCCAACCAGAGACTCAATCCATACATGTATAAAATAGGAGATTCTATTCACGTACATTTTTGTATTTGCTATAACACCTGTACATGCATCAAAAACATGATACTTTTATGAGTAAAAGATTTTTAATTCAAAATTTTATAAATTTATTACTCTTTTTTTTTCTTTTTCCTATAAAAAAAATCTGTTAGTTTCTTTGCAATTATTTTTTCAATAATCCTCAAGCATTTAATCGTTAACCCTTAAAACCTGAGTGGCCAGTTTTTATGATGCTACATAGATGGACATATACATAGGTGTGGCCTGAATTATGTCAGGAAAATGACCATTGTAAAGCCATTAAATAAGGGATTACAATATTTTACCCCTTCATCACCATTACTCCCAGGTTCACCATGACCATGGTAGTACCTGTTAGGGTCCCATCTATGGGTTAAATAGATTAAAAATGTGTTTAAAAAATTGAGTTTGAAAAAAAAAATTGAATACCCAACAAGAATGTGAATAAAACAAAATGATTTTGGCATAAAATAACCCAACAATAGTTGGCATGCCATAAAATCCAACAAAACAACCTGAAACATCTTTTACTCTGCCTTTCTCATCTGATTGAAAAACTGTTTAAAATTGTTGCTTTTTTAGGGCTTCAATTATTTATTTTTTCACCTTTTGCATTTGAATTAATGGTTATTTAATTAATGATTGATACATGCACAAAACATTTTATTTGAGGTGGGGGGGATAGAACTTAATTTTTACCCCCACCACCACCACCTCAGGCAATATCTTTCAAAAAATAATTTTTACACCGTACGTTTTTTTTTTTGTTTTTTTGCTAGTATTTTTTATTTTAACTTTTTGGACTCTTGTCCTCATCTTTATTGTGGTATGTATAAACACAACATTTTGGCTGCTATATCCTCCTGTCTTCCACAGGTGATCCCTGTGTATCCAAACATACTAATGATTTAACCTGGGAAATATTTTTTAATAGTTTGACAGAGAACACCTGAGGAAGCCCGGAGGATACAGTGACTGAAACTTGTTTATACATACCAAAATAAAGATGAGGACAATGGTCTGAAAAATCAGAATTATTCACATCAAGCCTAATCTAAAAAATCCAGACAAATGACATATTTTTAGTGACCCTTTTTGTTTGAATCTATTTTATAGAAATATCCAATGGCTGTAGTAGGAACAGCAGGAAGAGGTTTGATTATTTACCAACTTGAGAACCAACCACAAGAATTCAGAAAAATAGATTCTCCATTGAAATTTCAGGTATGAACTAAAACATATTTATTTAGATATATAACAGATTTTTTAAATATTTTATTTATTCTTTTATTTTTTGTTGATAACCAAATTGCATTTTTTTTTCTCTTGTGGTTTTTATGTATGACAATATGTATGACAATTAATTTTTATCTTTCCTTTCTTCATTTCTCTCTCTCTCTCTCTCTCTCTCTCTCTTTTTCCCCTTTCCCCCTCTCTCTCCTTCTTTTCTCTCCCCCCTCTTTTTTCATTTCTTCATTCTTTCACTTTATATTCTATCTCTTAAATACACCCCCCCTCCCAATATAATTCTTTTTCTCTTTCCACCCAATTTTCTCTTTGCCTTTTCATCAACCAATTGTAAAATTGGTCAGAATTTAAAAATCTAAAGTTTCATTATTGCTGAACATTTAGATAATTTTTATTTCTATTTTATTTTTATCTTCTTCGTAAAGCAACCAAAACTTTTTATGCTGAAAGCAAGGAATTCATACGTTTTGTTTTTTTTTTCAATTGATTGAATAAAAAAAGAAAATGAATCCATTTTTGATTTATTTAAAAAAAAAAAAAAGTCTTTTTGTAAAGTTTAAAAAAAAAAAAACCCTAATTCTTTGTCTCTCTTCTAGCATCGGTGTGTGAGTATATTTATGGACAAAAAGACTAACCAACCAACTGGTTTTGCCCTTGGTAGCATTGAAGGTCGAGTTGCCATCCAATATGTTCAACCAACAAATCCAAAGGATAACTTTACCTTTAAATGCCATCGGTCTAATGGAACTACAAATGGAATGCAGGATATTTATGCAGTAAGATTCATACTTTTTTCTTTTCTTTTCAATTCCTTCCCCCTTACTATTTTAATATTTATAGTGTCTCTTTTGAAATTGTGTTATATACCCCTTAACATTGGGCATATAGTTGTCGAGAGAGACAGACAGATGAGAGATTTGGTTCTCACTTCTGTTCTGCTTGTCTACCTTGTCAACCCACCCTGTTGGCTGGGGCATTAGAATTCACCTCTGCAAAAGGGTAAGACTCGTACAATGAGTATTAATATATATATATATATGAATTAAAACTTGTTTAAATTAGCATCCAATAAAATCTGCTGTATTATCCACGTACGTGTCAAAACAATAAATGTTGCTAGATATAATTTACTGATCCTCAGTTTGAAATCTTATTGCTTTGCACAATTAAAATTCTTACCTTTTTTTTTCTCTCTTTCTTTTTCCCCTAGGTAAATGGAATTGCTTTTCATCCTGTCCATGGAACTCTCTCCACTGTTGGTTCCGATGGCAGATTCAGTTTTTGGGACAAAGATGCACGCACAAAATTGAAAAATTCTGAGCAATTTGATCAACCTCTCACCAATTGTTGCTTCAATGCCCAAGGAAATATATTTGCTTATGCCTCAAGTTATGATTGGTCAAAGGTCAGTTAACTTACAATAATTTAGAACATTAAAATATATTGTTTCTTAACTCTTAACATCCTGTTAAGAATTTTCTAAGTCTAGAGCATTTCTATAAGGATATAGGAAAAAAATGGCTAAAAATGACCTTTTGCATCTAAAGTTACCTGTTATTTCCCTTAAATTAAAGACTTCTAAATATGTTTAATATTACATTTAAACAAAGGCTATCGTTTGGGGCGGATTAGGAAAACGAATGAGACTTTCAGCCGGGTGGAATGAGGTGGTATAGAACATTAAGAATTAATATGAAAATCTTAAAACGCACTGAGAAGAATTAAGGCTAACTCGGTAGCTAACACCAATTTCTTATGATGTGTTAGGTTATCTCAGAAGGTCTAATGCAGGATGTATACATATATATGGAGGTGCGTGGTCTAATGGTTAGTCGCAGGAAATGGACTTGTCAACCCGAGTTTAATTCCTGGTCAAAGTTGTTGGCATTTCACATAGCGCTAATACCCTCGGGAAAGGTATGAATCCAATTCTCCCTCCAGCTATGGGTATATAGCAGGGCAGACTGGACTCTTTAACCATGGCTTGGTAACTAGTCTAAAAGGAAAACTCTGAATTTAAACCTGTTAAACTTCACTTAAGAAATTGACCTTGTGTCGCATCCTGTTCGTGCGGAGGAATTGGTAAATATATATGTGTGTGTGTAAAATAAAAGGATATTTAATCTGACAATGTGAATTTGATATATTGAAAAAACAAATGATGTTTACAAATGCATGGGATCATCAGGAGAGAATGTGTACCGTTTCGGGGCCTTCCTCTCAACGGTTTTAACTGCACATCCCCCCCCCCCTCACTGTTGTGAGGTCCCTCGGAATATCTGTATCGACTGTATGTGAGGAAGGCCCCGAAACGGTGCACATTCTCTCCTGATGATCCCATGCATTTGTAAACATTATTTGTTTTTTCAATATATCAAATTCACATTGTCGGATTAAATATCCTTTTATTTTACATACTTGTCCTACGAAAAAACAATACATATGGATGTTTACTCCTCTGAAGATAATTATCCACAAACACCACGGATTTACCAACACCACAAACTTTCTGGAACCTTACATCTTTTTCAGTTGTGCTGTGGACTTATTGGTTACTTATTTAAAAGTTGGAGTGTATTATGAACAATTTTGATACTTAATATACACTTTTTATACAATTTTACATCAGGCTCTTTGGAGTCTTATTATATACTGTAATGCTTCTGATTTTTAAAAATTAAAAATAAAATTAATTTTATTTTTAATACAGATAACGCATATTTTGAAAAATTCCAACATTGACTAATAGCGTTCTGTTTGCGCATTCTTCTTCTAACGTTCATTTCATCCCGTATTTGCTCTTGTTGAAGACCGATCTATTACATACGGTTGATACAGATATTCCGAGGGACCTCACACCAGGGGGCCAATGTGCAGTTAAAACCGTTGAGGAAGGCCCCGAAACGGTGCACATTCTCTCCTGATGATCCCATGCATTTGTAAACATCATTTGTTTTTTCAATATATCAAATTCACACACACACACACACATATATATATATATATATATATATATATATATATATATATATATATATACAAATCCCCCAAAAAGATTTATAACAAATAGAATTTATTGTCTGAGCAAAGTCCAACAGAAAGTATACATAACAGGATAAATAAATATCCTAAAAGAAAAAAGTTCTTGATATTTTGAGGAACATGAAGAAAAGGTTGTGACTTACTGCAAAGAAAGCCTTGTGTATTGTGATATGCAGATAAAGGTGCAGTCAACAGGTATATCAAGTCTCTATGACATCATAGAGTATAATAGATCCATATACAGGCACATGTTTGGTGTGTGTGGGGGTTCTAGGAGAAAAACGGAGTCACTTTCATGGGACTACCTTTTAGATATTCAGGTTGTAAGCCATCTAACAGCAAACCATCGCAGCAAATGAAGATAATTCCTACACCACAAAATCTCTTTATTTTATTTTTAATTTCAAAAATTTTTTTTTTTTTTCTTTTTTTGCTGGTTAGACATTGGTTTATGTAAAAGTAATTTCTCTTTTCTGTTTGATACGGAATAAATTTTATATATATATATATATTTTTTTTATTTTAGGGACATGAAGGTTTTGATCCACAAAGAATGAAGCCCCATATATTCCTGCGTTCCTGTTTTGATGAATTGAAACCCAGTTCAAAGAAAAGCTGATGGCAAAGAATTAAACAAACGGTTGGATTTCTAGATGTCTATATCCAAGCTATCCTGATCTTTTTTTTCTTTTTTCATTATTTTTTAAAAATTTTATTTTTTTTTTTATTTTTTCATTTAAAAAATTTTTTAATTTAATTTTTTTTTTTTTAAAGCCTTCCATGTACTGTCATCCGTTTCTTTTAAGTGGTTTCCTTATTTGAAACCATTTAAATTTGGTTTATACTGAATTGTCCTGTTTTGAGTTGAAGGCTCACGTCTGTCTAGAAAAAGTTCAGTGGCTTCTGTAGGTGCACATTTATTTTACATCCAATGGATTTAATTTTTATGTCGAAAGCTGTTATTGAACAAATTGAAACGGAAAAAAGCATCATGAATGAATGAATTTCTGCCATGAATTGTTTTTATTCTTTTCGATTGGTCAAACTTTATTCAATGTAAAAAATCTCATTTGTACTGTTCTATTTTTCTTTAATAAACATAATACACAATGACTTTCACTAATAAAATGTTATTTCTTTCTTCTTCCTTTATGAAATTTCATGGTCCATTCTGGAGAATGTGGAGTAGCCCTTCATCACCATTACTCCCAGGTCCACTCTGACCTGGAGTGGTAGTACCTGTTAGGGTCTCATGTATGGGTTAAATAGAAAAAAAATTGAGTACCCATTAAGAATTAATAAAACAAAAACGTATTCGGCATAAAATGATCCAATGGGTTGATAGGCTGTAAAATCCAAAAAGTAAAAATTTTCTCTTGATATTAAGTGAATTCAGAAACTCACTTGGGATTATTTTCTTACTAAAACCATCATTCACCAGTTTATCCTTTTTAACATATTTTAGGGAATTTGAAAATGTTCTCCCAACATCTGATAAAAAGTGAATATACAATCCAGATTAACATTTTCAATATATGTGAGTGTATGGGGGGGGGGGGTGAATTTCTCAATTTTACTTGGTTATGTTTGAGTTCAATCTCACCCAGAATATTTCATAACTTGTATTGATTTCTATCTTGCCTATTGATTTTACTTATCTGAACTACCGTATTTCTTCTGTCCAGAAACCTGACACCATTTGTCACTAACTGGTCATGTTATATACCCACATCTTGGGTATATAATTGGCGAGAGAAACTGTAATGATTTTTGTGGGCCATTCTTTAGGCTTCAAGCAAGAGCGCTTGTCCAGTGGAAATCCTTGGTAAAGAATCCTTTGGTTGTTCCTTGGTGCTCCTCAGTATTGCAAGTCTGTCAATGATTGCAAAGGGACATCTCTCAGTATCAGTGATTAAGTAGTCAACCAGCCACGCATTCGGCTGTTGATTGGCTCAGGTTTAAACCACTTGACCTCGCTTAGTCTATAAATTTAAGTGGTGTATTGTAGCATGTCTTATATGCCACAAATAATCCAACAGAGACAGATGAGGGGATGATGAGGGTTTGGTTTGTTTTGCGGCATATCAACCTCGGTGGGTGATTTAATGCCGACTAAGTTTTGGATTCGTAGCGGTATTTTGGTAGAAAACAAATGTATTTATGTATAGATTTTAACTATTGTTCAATTACTCATATTTTTGAGTCCAATCCCATTTCTTTTAGGAAATGTAAAATCCTGGATTGTCTTATTTTTGTGAAAAGTTTTTTTCAAATTACTTGCTTGGTAGTATTTTGTTCACACTAGATCAAAGTCTACACACTCTAGCAGTATATGTTTAACTGTAAATCTCTCTTGGAATGTAGTGCATATTGGGGATTCTGTGTCCTCTAGTAAATAATGATGGGTGATGTAGGTGTGGCCTATATGAAGGATTATGATGAGGGGTTCTTACTTGTTAATTCGTCGACCATTTCCTCAAAACTGATTCTGTAGGTTGTTTCCTCGGGTTTCTTTTTGGGATGGTCATCTCTTGTTTTAATAAATTAACAAGACTTTTGTTTTATTTTTATCTTTTATTGAACAACCCCAGCCCAGGATTCAACCATATGGTGAGGAGCGACATCTCGGTGAGACAGACTTTAGAGTCCGTTCACTCTGAATTTCTGGTTGCAACTGAAATAAACTAAAACTGTCCCATGCTTCTAATTGTGCATTTCTTTTATCTTTTACTGAACAACCCCAGCCCAGGATTCAACTGTGCGGTGAATTGAGGTCATCATTAATCAATCATAACCTTAAGTCATGGTAATTTTCCACTCGACACCCGTTATTTTGAATCTAACTACAGTACTTACATAATTCATAGGTAACTTATGAATTATGTAACAGTCACACATGAAATATATGTATTTTGCCTTCTCACTTTTGCAAAGGACTCTGGCAACAGTTTAACCAGATGGCAGCAAAAGAACAAAACAATGAAATAAAAATAATAAAAGACAAAACTGGAGATAGTAAATATAATGTAAAAAGTAAAGTCGTCAGGATCAGCCAATCAGCGAGGGAGTCTATCCCCTTTTCACTAGTGCTAGACCCAGGAGATTGTTTTTTGGTATCTGAGGTGGAGTGCCACACCTACCATCAGCTCCTTACTTTACTGCACAGATCCTTGTGCTACTTATTTGCTGAGTTGGCGAGGACCGGAATTGAACTAGAAACCATGTGGTTTCTAGCCGAACGCTCTACCGACTGAGCTTGACAAATATGTCCATTTAAGAAGAAATAACAGAAATGGATAAAGAAAGTTCAAGATTAAAGGAATGTAGTGTGTCTCCTTAGATAGGTGTGCAGATGTGTCTAGACTGAGCAACAAACTCCGAGAGAACTGGTGAAAGTCCCAAATTAAGCACCAAAGTCTTATGATGGATTTTGTTTTTGAATTGGTGGTTCCAAGGATTGTCCAATCTGTTTCTTTGGAGTTTCAACTAATGAGTCAGGGTTCCAAGCCAAGACAGAGAGATGGGCTTTAGGGGAGAAGGTGGTTTTGAAGAAGTCTTATATATATACGTATGTAGTTCGACCTATGAGTTCATGACCCAGACAGATGGACAATTGTTAATTGAACTTTTGGAGGGTCCGGTGGGTTCGGTTTTGGACCGCGTAAGCTACCATCGTTGAATCCAAGGGGTCATCCCCCAGGAAACACCTGCCCCTTGATTTATTGCCCAGTGCCTGAGGCACCCCCATGAGAGGAATGCTGACGGGATCAACACATTTTTTGAACCTGCCTCCCATGAGCTTCGGTTCGTGGGTGGTCCCACATTAATAAGGCCTTGTGCCTAACCGGTACAATGTGGGGTTACGTGGTAAATATAAAAAGACTTATTGGATTGTAAGGAAACACTTCAGACACAAGGACTTAAAAGGAACATTACAGATTGAGACTGATATTTATCGCAGTGGAAACCTACAAACTGGGGTTAACCCTACTGACACCCTACCATAGCAACAAGAATTCTAACAGATTCAATTTGATTTTTTTTTTTTTTTTTTGTAGCATAATACGATTAATATGCTTTAATTTTTAATTAAGTCTTTTAAAAAAATCCAAGGGAAATAACTCTAATTAAATGTTAGACCTAGAGTGGTTTCCCTTTCATAAAGTAATAAGTAGCGAGGAATCTTTGAAGCTTCGTGACAATTATTATTTCAAAATCATTTTAAATAGGAAGTGACTTAAAATTGGGCGAACGGATGTTTTTAAAGACTCCGTTTAAATGAATAATGACGAAGAAAATTTCAAGAAGAATATTTAATACAAAAATGAAATATATATTTGTATTTTCCTCATCTTTATTGTAATATACACAACGTTTCGACTGATGTTCTACCTGGCCTTCTTCAGGTGTTTCTTCTTGAACTCAGGAGTCTTCTCTTTAATTACGACATGAAGGTTCCTGTGTTTGACAAAGACCTGAAGAAGGCTGGAGTGGACTTCGGCCGAAGCGTGTATATAATAATAAAGATGAGGACAATAATACAAATTATCAAGCCTCATCTCAAAACTTCAGACAAAATGGAATTCTTTTTAAATTTAAAAAAAAAATTTATTATGCAAACATGATATATGTAAAATAACTCAAATTTTTCATTGTCAAAATTAAAATCTTGCAGTTGCATTCAACAAACAATATACAAGGTGTGTCAAAAAAAGTATCAACATTTTTTGCACTTTCTGACACACCTTGTATTCTGAAGAAAAAAAAGGAACTTTTTTTGACACACCTTGTATTAAAAATAGTCCAGGTTAAAACTTTAAGTTACCCAGAGTCAACAACTTTTTTTTTCCGATGCAGGTATCATTGGGAACAAAAAAAGGTCTAATAAAAAATTTTAAAAATTTGGTTTTTGGTTACCTCACCCCACTTTTAATTTGGACTAAAAAGAGCGAGAGGTCATTAGTTTAACCTTGGTAAGAAAATTCCTGGTGAACTTTTGCATCAATATTATTCACTTTAAAGATGGTTCCAGCAAGAGGTTGGTTGGTTAGTTGTTCTGGCGTTAAACCAACAGTAGAAGTTGTCACATAAAGTTCATTGTAATTTGGTCCACCAAAACAACAAGATGTAATGTTGCTAACTGGAAACTTGATAGTTGGAGAATTTTACCTGTTGAAAAGAAAAAAGAAATTTAGAAAGTTTTAATCAATTGTTATAACTATTCTATTAGGATGTTATATTATATATTGATGAATTATTATACTTTAAAAATTTCTATTTAGTATATATATATATATATTGTGGATATCTATTAATAATAGAGATTCGCTTCCAGTTTTTGTCTGTAACAAAAATTATGTCACTGCCTATGTCACAATTACCAAAGTCCCCAATACAATAGAATAAAGAACAATATTAATAAAATAGATATAAGCTATTCTTTATAATTCAATGTTTGAATCCTTTTCTTGTAATAAATAAGTTATAATATTATTTTAAATAAAATAAAATAATAAACTATGAAAAATTATTAGAAATTGTATTACTTTAAATGGAAAAAATTATTTGCCAATTTGTTAATCCATTTAAATTATTTTTAATCTGGCCCCTTTTTCAGTCACAATAAGTTAACTAAAAGTTTACAAATAAAATAAAATACCATGATTTTGTGTAAAAATTATGTGCAAAATATTCAAATAAATTATTCAATTAATAATTAATAGATGCATGCAACATTATTAGGGGAACAGGACTAAGTTTCCATTTCAAATTGCTAATTTTTTTTACTCCTTTAATAAATTTAATGATTGATTAAAACTTATGATAAAACCCTCAGCATTGAATTTTTAACTGCCTCCCCTCAGACAATATCTTTTAAAAATTAATTTTACACTTACGGAGGTGTTTTTTTTGTTGTTAGTATAATAAAAATGTTAATATATCGGAAATAAACTAGAGTCTGTTTGGCAAAATGTATTTGAAGGAATTCCCAGGGAAAAGGCATGTAAACTATGCCAAAAACTGTTTCTTTCAATCCATCGGTACATTTATAGAAAATAATGTTGGCCTACCAATGGGCCAGCCTCCCAGCAGCATCTTCTTGTTCTGACCCTGGATTCTAGAATCAGGGCCATTCAACATACCATTTTTGCCAGCAGACTAGTTATTTCCGTATTTGACAATGTTTTATTTATATATCTGCGAAACAACAACTTAACAAAAAATTATAGATCAGGGGTTGATTTAACAGAGAAAGCTAAAAATCAAGTGAGTCACAATTTTGACTGTCGATAAAAATAATTACCAAATAAGTTGTAATTATAATGAATATAAAAGTGCCAATACGTTTGTAGAGTTGTTTGGCTGTTGGCAACCTTCCATCAGCTAAGATGAGGTTAGTGTCCTTTTTTTCTTTTCTTTTCTTTTTTTTTTAACATGCATCAGCATGAGTGGCTGTCAGGCCAATTTTCAATGGCAATCTCTGATGGCAGGACTGCATACAAACAGTGATCTGCTGGGATTGTTGTCTCTCCTTCCTTCTGGCTCCCTTTGCTATGGCAGCTTCCTTTCCTCTCTTTTTCACCTCCTTTTCATGTCTTTGTTTGACAAGGAGACGCCAGGCTGCTCGAAATTTTCTGCACCAACCTCCCATTGTTGGTATTGAATGACAGTGTCTTCTTGCAGACGTCTTTGGAGGCCATTGGCAATGGTCCTCCACTGGTATAGCCTTCTACTAATCACCAGATGTTGTGCTTTAGAAAACCGATATAGTCAGAGTAAATCACTCGAGTTTCACTGTTAGGATTATCAGGGCTTTTCTGATGGAATTATTTAATTAATTAAAAACAAACGGATGTAAACAAAATACAACCTATCATAGTTCCACAGTGAGTGGTGAAAATGCTGGCTTTGTTTGATTTCAACTGTAGTTCCAAGCAGTTTTGGCTTTTTTAAAATTATTGAGACCCATTTATGTTTTGTCTGCTACATACCTTCAAAATTTCTGATCTTTGGTTTAGTAATTTTTGGANAAACTTAAATACTTACACCCGAGGGTGCATATACTTGCTAGTATAATTAAGAAAATTAGTAGTCATTATTTGATTAGTATCATATTGTAGAAAAGATTTCATTAAAAAGTTTTAATAGCATCAATAATCTTTCAAATTGTATTTAGTATAAAAAAAAAAAGATTTGTATATCAATTCTTTGTCTGTAATGTCATATCAACGTTTCAAGGGAGATAACCTCAGGAGTTTTCAAAGTTTACACAACTAAGGAAATTGTAGTTGCCACAATGTTAAAGAAAACAGCAACTTTACTTGAGAGTGAATAAGTGTGGCCGGAAAAAAAGTCACAGGTAAAAAAAAAAAAAAAATCACAATTTTGGCAAGGAAAAAAGTCACAATTAATATATGGTGGCAATTAGGGTTAAGTTTTGTAGAGAAATATGTTTTTAAAATCGAGTGGGACCAGAGGGGTTTATCGAGTAAACACTTTTGGTTTTAAATTAATTTTTTTTCTTTTTTTATTATCTGCCCCTACCCCGTGACTCCCCCCCTGGATTCATTATACATATAGCATTTATTTATCAGATCTTTCCCACACAAATTAATGTGTAATTTGGAGATTATATTTCACAAAGTATAAACTTGTATCAGTATATAATGGTATATGATCAACATGGCGGTTAAGAAAAAGTCACAGTTAATTTATGGTGGGTTGTTAGGGGGGTAATGTAATGAAATATATTAAATTAGAAAGACTAAAGAAATTAAATAATAACACTCAGTTATTATCTATTAAAACCAGTTTTGTTAGAATATTATATAAACCTTTATTTCTTAGTGATATATATGACACATTGCAGGATTTTAAATGCACTAATAACATGGACTATTTTTAGTCAAATCTAACTCAAATTTTCATAGAGACATCATTAATAAATAAGATTTATTCTATGTATTAATGATTTTGACTATGAATCAAATACTCATTGATAAACTTACACAATTCCTGAGAGTATTGTGATGTAAGCAGTGACATAGTTTCAGTTACAAACAGACAGACAGAAAATCTCTATTATAATAAGAAGACTAGCAAGAATATGTGCCCTCCAGGTACAAGTATTTAAGTTTTAGTATAGTTGAATATTGAATTAGAAAGACTAATGAAATTGAATAAGAACACAAAAAAGATAACTTATTTTTACTTTATTCTAATTGATTTCAACATAAAATTATACATAGGATTGATTTAATACATTTGAGAATTTTTTAAAATATTAGAAATCAGTAACATCAATTAATTATTTATTAAACACAGTTTTGTTAAAATCGATATGCAAATTATTCACACTATATACTATGTAAACATTTATTTCTGAGTGATATAAAACACAATGCAGGATTTTAAACACATTAATAATATGGGCTGTTTTGAGGATAATCTAACTTAGCTATACCTTAATAGAGACACTGTTAATAAATCAGATACTAATTAAGATTAAATAATATCTTTTTGAAAACCATGGAAAATATAATGTAAATAACTAAGGGAATTGTGATGTTGTTGGCGATATAGTTTCGCTTACTGGCTTAATACTAATTGCTCTTTTCATTTATTAATTTCAGCTGATTTAGATGACGTTCTACAAAGATCTTTTGACCAAGGAATGAAAAAGGTCAGTAGTGAATTAATTCTGTTTTTGTTTTACATTTTTGTTATATACCTATCCTACCTATGAACATTAATGGGTATGTCCCAATCCTCATCTACCCTACCTATGAACATTAATGGCTATGTCCCAATCTTCATATACCCTACGTATGTAACACAAATTGCCTTGTGCCATTGCTGTGGTGAGATAATCAACTTGCTTTGACCTTGGTAAACTACAGCATCCAGCAAAATGGTGATAGAAAAGAATGGAGCTTGTCTAAATATCTTTCATAAAAGTAACAAAAAAAATGACAGACAGACTAGTAGTATTACACTAATGGGAGAGTGGTTGAAGAAATTTAAAGAATTCCTCACAAGCTGACCGTTCTCTGAATTTTTTAGATAAGGCTTGATAATTTGGATTATTCTGAATATTGTCCTCTTCTTTAGTGTTATCTGTACAACATTTCGGCATTATTATTATGCATAGAAGAAGGCCGGAGGGCACATCATCCGAAATGTTGTACAGATAACAATAAAGATTAGGACAATAGTCCGAATAATCCAATTAATCTAACCAGAGATTTTGTGATTGAACATTTGTACAAATGTTCAAGCGAGGGGTCTATCCCTTTTCACTAGCACTAGATAAAGGAATTGTTTTTTGCATCTGAGGAGAAGTGCCACACCTACCATCAGCTACTCATTTTACCGCACAGATCCCTGTGCTACTCATACACTGAGTTGGTGAAGGCCAGTATCGAACCAGGAACCATTTGGTTCCCAGTCGGACACTCTACCCACTGAGCTAAACCAGCCCTTATGAAGTTTTAACATTTTTCATCAAAAATCAGAATTGTAACGAGAGAAGATGAAGGGATAGTCTCCATGCCGTAGTGGCTAACGTACTGGACTATAACATCATAGAAAGTAAGTGTGACTACTTGGTCAAAGACATTAACATCTTAATGATGTTTATTAACTTTTAAGTCTTTATAAAAATATAGTTTAGTGTTACTAGCTAAAAAAAACAAGTTTAGGTTAAGTAGTAACACTACTGTTCTTCGTCAAGGGGTGCTTTGGTATGAAATGACCCACAAAGGTTGATATTATCAACCCTGTATTAGATGTACTCAGAAAATCTCATTTATCAACACTGCCTCAAAACAGACTATGTTATTAGGATGAATTAAAATCCTGCAATGTGTGTTATATATCACTAAGAAATAAAGGTTTACATAACACATAGTGTGGTTAATTTGCATACTGGTTTTAACAAAAAATAATTACTTGGTGTTATTGATCTCTAATATTGTTTTATTCTCCAGCATATTAAAATCAATCCTATGAATGGTTTTATATAGAAACACATTAAAATATAATTAAAATACATGTAATCTTTTTATATGCATTCGTATTTAATTTTGTTATTTTTTCTAATTTAATATATTTCATTAGATTAAAATTTAAATATTTACACCCAGCAGAGGGTGCATATTCTTGTTAGTAATATCAATGAACAGATAGATTCATGCCTCTCCCAAATGTTTTAGTGTGATGTGAAATGCAAACAGCCTTGTCATTAAACAAAGAAACCAATTGTCTTGAACGTTAATATAAAAATTATTTGTTTTACAAGTCTTCAAAATGGGAAAATTTTTAGATTAAAATTGGTATCTGAAAATGGTGCATTTTTATGTTTTGTTTTTTTTTCTCTCTTGAAGATATTGCTCTTTTTAATATGATTTATTTCATTATCATAATCAAGAAATTTGTGGAAAACAAATTCTATATGTAAGTTTAGGCTCTGTTCTCGAGGTAAATATCAATATAAGTGATAATTTACGATTTCAAATTTTTTTTATCAAAGTTTAACCAAAAGGGTTGTACTGAAATTTTGGCCATACCTAATTACCCCCCCCCCCTCCCCAAAAGACAAAAATTTGCATAAGAATAAAAACTTCATTAAATGTTTCACTGTCATTTTAGTATTTGTTTAATTTTGTTCCCTTTATCTTTTAGATGATGATAACAGGAGGAAGTTTAAAAGAATCAAAAGAAGCCATAGAATTAGCCAGAAAGGATGGTTAGTATTTTTTATATCAATAATATATTGGGTTGGTGTATAATTATTGCGGCTTTTTTTTTCGTCAAAAATTTTTTTTTTTTCAATTTTTTTGGACACGTTCAGCTTTATTGTTATTGGACAGTATGGCGAATGTAGATGTGATTTTCGATGCGCATTTAGAAAAGAGAGGATTATTTTTATGAAACAAATTAAACAAACTGTCACTTGTTATTGTTGAATAAAATTTGTTGAAAAAAAAAGACATGATAATTATGCACCAGCCCAATTCTATTCATTCAACAAGTGAAACTCTAAATTCACGAGTCCCAAATGAGTTATCTCCCCTCTCACTGTCTGATTGTGGAATCAAATAATTTAGCTGCGTTTTATTTATTTATTTATTTATTTTTTCTTAAGTTTTAAAAGTTTTTTTTTTATTTCATTATCCAATGGACAATTGTCATTACTGGTATAGATCTTCCATAACATGTCGTTTTTAATTCTATTTTTTTATGTGACATATTTAACAATTTTGTTTGCATCTTATACCTACAGAGAGTCCAACAATTATATATTAAAATCCTAATACACATACACAGACTTTTATAATATCTATGCTGCAGACCATGCAAGAAGTGATTCACGAAGATGCAAGTGAAAGAGTTTACATACAAATGTGGCATGATCCTGTGTTCAGTGCTGCATATTATCTATCTATCTATTTAAGTCTGTTTATTTCTCTGTCTGTCTGTCTGTCTGTCTCTCTCTCTCTCTCTCTATATATATATATATATATATATATAATGTTGAAAGGATGAATAAATGAAGGAAAGAAAATGTTGATGGATAAAATTGATTTAATTTGAGTTACCAACACGTGTTTCAGCCAGGAGTTTGTTCATGTACACATGTATTCTATTTATTATTATTTTAGATATAAAGTAAAATAATAATAATAGAAAATTTTATTTTATATTTAAAATAATAAAAATAGAATACATGTGTACATAAACAAACTCCTGGCTGAAACACGTGTTGGTAACTCAAATTAAATCAATTTTATCCATTCAACATTTTCTTTCCTTCATTTATTTATCCTTTCAACATATCCTCAGATTCATTTCCATTTTCAACTTACACATATATATATAGGTAAAATAATTCAATTGACTGGTAAGTAAGAGATGATTCTATTTGGGATTATCAAAATCTCACTGTACATCCATACTGTATGCTGATGTAGGTGCAAACTTATAGATTTATACAAGGATTTTTTACAAAACCCTAAGAGAGCTCAATGTATAATAACTAATAAATTAACTATATACAGAGCAATATTTAACTTGTGGGCATACGAGAGGAGAGAATTTTCATTGGAAATATTTTCTCTATTTGATTTTCTCAGTCATTTGTAAATACTATCTGATGAGATATTGAGTTTCTGGTTGAAGTTACATATATCTATTATTATCCTAAAGCTGAGCGAATCAATGTTTGTCTCCTAAAAGGCTTTTTTACTGTTTAGTTTAATGACACAAAAATTATACTAAATTATTCCTTACTTTTAGGATTGAATTTTGTTTGAAAAAAATTCCATTTCAATTGGTTCTAATTAGTCATAATTTGCAATTAAGTCAAAAACTGACCAATCTCTTATTTTACTTTCTGTCTATCACTTTCTTCCTCTCTATGTATATCTTGATTACCTCATTATATATGTTAGTTTCTCAGGGAGAGTAGAGAGAAAGAGAGATGGGAGAATTTGAAATGTATTTGTATGTTAAATTTCATAAGTTTAAATTAGGTCAAACATTCCCTTTCTTAGAAATCTTACAAAATGATTTTAATGTTTTGTCCAGCCGTATTTATTTTTTAAAGAATTTAATCCCTTTGCAAACTCACTTTTCCCTAATCTCAATCTTCTACCCAGAGCTCAATAGGTGATCCAACAGGTCATGTTTTGTCTATATATATATATATATATATATATATATATATATAATGTTGGTTTATAAAACTTGTAAGTATCATTCTGCTTTTTTATTACTTGTTCAGAACGTTTATTCAGTACCGTCGGTTGCCATCCAACCCGATGCCAAGAATTTGAAGAAAGTGGAGACCCTGAAATGTACTTAAATGACCTCATTTCTTTGATTATGGAAAATAAAGACAAAGTTGTTGCTGTTGGAGAATGCGGTCTTGGTAAGTTGGACAAATTTCTTTTTTATTTTCTCTTTCCCATTTGTCTTTATGCAAAGATTTTAATGTTCATCAACCAAATCTTTTAATCATCTATATATAATGGAGATTCAGTGCCTGTTTGTAACTGAAACTATGTCACTTTTTGTCACAATACCCTCAGGAATTGCATAAGTTTATCAATGAGTATTTAATTTATAGTCAAAATCATTAATACATGGAATAAATAATAACCCTGTATTAGATATACTCAAAAAATCTGATTTATTAACACTGTCTCTATAAAAATCTGAGTTAGATTTGCCTCAAAACAGACCATGTTATTAGGTGAATTAAAATCCTGCAATGTGTCTTATATATCACTAAGAAATAAAGGTTTACATAATACATAGTGTGGTTAATTCGCATACTGGTTTTAACAAAACTGGGTTTAATAAATAATTACTTGGTGTTATTGATCTCTAATATTATTGTTTTATTATCGAGCATATTAAAATTAATCCTATGAATAAACTGCCTGCATCTGTTGTAGGCTGCTGAAACACTGCATCTTTCAAAGCCTCCATGCTTCCTGTAATCCGTTAACACTATACCTGATATCTCCATCCACACACATATGCACGCATGCATGTATATTATTACTGTATGCTATTCATGTTCCTGACACTAATACATTATTCTATGTACTAGACATGAGACTTTGATGAGTTGTGGTGTATCTGAGCACTGTACACAGTAAATTTTTTTCCATTTTATACAGAAACCAATTAAAATAGAATTAAAACACCTGTAATCTTTTTATATGAATTCATATTTAATTTTGTTTTTTTCTAATTTAATATATTTCATTAGATTAAAATTTAAATATTTACACCCAGCAGAGGGTGTATATTTTGTTAGTAATATCAATGAACAGATAGATTCATGCTTCTCCCAAATGTTTTAGTGTGATGTGAAATGCAAACAGCCTTATCCAGGATTTGAACTTGGGTCAATGATTATATTTTTTACAACAATAACTGTTACACAAAAGCATACCTCCTTGATTTACATAGTTCATATGATGCTAAACTGGACACTTATTTTGTATCTGTCAAGTTAACTAAACTGAATCTTTATCTTTTTATTTAATCATATAAAGTAGATATCTATCTGAAATAATGAAGTCATCAGTGTGCCATACCAAGTATTTTTTTTAACAACATCTTTCAGGTCAATGGGGTTATACTTGGTGATGCCCATCTCCTCTCCAAATAACATGATTCTTGCTCTGAGCCTCGTTAGGTCTCAATGTAGGCCTTAGTTTTATAAAAAAAAACGGCATTACCTTTTGACTCACCCTCATATATATATATATATATATATATATATATTTTTTTTTTTTTTTAATATTTTTTTTTTTATATATATATTTTTTAAACTACTTTATGAATCCTTCTCTTTTCAGATTATGATCGATTGCATTTTTGTCCCAAAGAAATTCAACTAAAGTAAGTTATTTACTTATGAATTAATAAGTTGGAATTTTTTATTTACTATGGAAATTTCTAGTATATACAAGGGTAATCCCAAAAGTAAGTCTCCAAAATATTTAGTCTTTTTTCTGAATTATCAAAATAACAACATTGAAAATCCAGTAGAAAAAGCTAACTGAGGTTTAGTAACTTTAGTACAAAAGATATAATGAAATATGTCCAAACACGCAGTTTCAACAACAGTAATTAATTTTCTGTAGCAATTACTCAACTGTGTTGTTCAATCTGACACAGACTCCTCTATCCAAGTGTCAACTCCCTTGGTCTCCCAAACACTGAATTTAAATAGGCAGCTCTCTCTAAATGCCTTCCTCAAAGTGTCTGTTGATTGGTCAATGCAATTATCAACTAGTACCAAGTTGATCTCCAAACAGACAATTTATTAAGGGGAGATAACTCAGTTATCCTAATGTATCATTTATGGGTTTCATTGAACAAGTCCAACTTTTTTGTAGGGGAAAATATTTCTTACAACATTTACAAATCACAGAAACATTTGTTGATTGTCAATGATGTTTAGATCATTTAAATTTTCAACATTTTTCTACATTAGCACCATTTTGATTTTTTCAGGCACTGTTGCAGTTTTTGTATAATCAGGTCATGCCAGCTTGCCGCCATTTTGTTGAGGAAGTGTTGTACCTTGTCATTGCAAACACCCTACATTTGTTGGAAATGTGTGGTCTATGAGCACCTTCACAGTAAAATAGTGCTCAGCCTAAAATATTGGGCTTTTTTGGTTCAGAGGTCAGCATGCTAATCTTTGGAACCACAACTCATGATTTCCTTACTGGGTGCTCCTAATTTTTGACCTTGTGCCAAACTTAGTTTTGTTGAACAAATAAAAGAAAAAAAAAAGAGCTGTCTAACTTACATATGTTTTGGTCGGCCATTTTCATTTCATCATAATCAATACAACTGCATGGTTTAACACGAAAATATCATTAAATGTATTCTTAATAACAATTAAGTTCATGTCAAATAATGCGCAAGCACAATTAAGATTTATGATATTTTTGTGTTAAAACATGCAGTTGTATTGATTTGAACAAATTCATATTTTCAGTGTAGATTTACGGTGAAATGAAATGGTCAACCAAAACATATGGCTTCCTCAAAGTGAAATAAACAAGGGGGGGGGGGTACTCTCATTTATGTAGCTAATGTTTAGATTACCAAAGATCTTTCAGACCCAGAGTCTGGCAGGATTTGTTTTCTTTTTTCTTTTCAGCTTTCTTCTGACAATGTTAAATGAATTTTTCTATTTTTCACTACTGAAATTTCACACCAATTCATTCTGCCATGATATTGATGTAATGGGTACCGTCATACAAAATGGACATGACGAATCAATCTGGATGAGGCTGTTTAAATTTCACATAGTGCTAATACCTTGGTATGAATCCAACTATTATCCCTCCAGCTATGGGTAAATAGTATACTGGGCTCTTTAACCTTGGTTAGGCAACCTGGCTAGAAGGAAAACTCTGAATTCAAACCTATTAAACTCTGCTGAGGGTGGTAACTACTAGAATAGACTCAGTCCTAATTGTAGAATAATCATACTAGTTCCAATTACCGTCGAATTGGTAAGACAAGGCAGCAAGCAGTCGTAACCCATACGAATCTGGTTTGCTGCGAAGACTACTGCAAAATGGCAGGATATTTATGAAGCCTCAGAACATCATAGAAACCAAGCAGCCAATCAGGACTCAAGGAATGGAATCAACCAAATGCATGAGTGGACTATTCTGAATTCCCATAAGTACCAGTTGTCTTTGGCCAGTTGCTGTTGTTCAAACCAATAGTAGACTGACTGACTGACTTCTACTAATTAGTGATCTATTTCACTAATAACTAATAAGCTACATCTATGCACGACTCACCATAAACTCCCGTTAATTGACAATGAATTTCAATCAGTTTAATGCCTTTGGCATTCAAAAGGTGAATAACTGTGTGAACTTCACATTTAGCATCAATCAGGAGCTCCATCAAAAATGACAGCCTAGGCAAAACTGAATGTGGCATTAAGGCTGTTGTGTGTACAACAAACAAAACAGTGTTGCCAATAACCACATAAACAGTTTCTCTGTGTCCACAGCAATTTAGAGACCTTACATTTGGGATTACCTTCACCTTAGCATAGTGCATACTGGGACGCACATGTTTGCTTTGAATGGGTCCCAACTAAAGTTTCTTAATAGATTGTAGGGTTTTTATTTATGATCTGTGGATGCAACTAAAACCATCTAACTCCTACCTTTAACCTATCCTGTGTAATTGATTTCTAAGAAACTATTGAAATGTATTTATAGTTAGCTTGAAATGGTGAGGGAAGAAAAAAGAAAAACACTGGGATGCATGAATAAATAGAAATTCTGTAGATGGTAAAATAGGGAAAAGTTATTTCTGAAAAAAGGTTTAGCTGGTTAAGCTCAGTCAGTAGAGTACCCACCTTGGAATTGCAAGGTTCTGAGTTCAAGCCCTGTTGCTACTAACTCAGTGAATGAGTTGTACAGATTGGGTGATTTGATCTATACAGTCAAGTGAGGAGCTGACGGTAGATGTGGCACTCCAACTCAATAATACATCTCCCTGGTCTAGCACTAGCAAAAAGGGGATAGACTCCCTTGCTGTTTGATACTGAAACAATGAATAGCCTTTTTTACTCAGTGCTTTAATTTTTTTTAAATAATTTTTTTATTCAAGCCCTGTCAGCTAAGGCTTTAGAATACACCGACTGCACCTCTGCAGAGGGGTAAGACTACCCCAATAGATCCACCTGTTGGCCGTGGGTGGTGACCCGTAATGCTAAAGGATGGAATCCTTGTGTATGAGCAAGCAGTCCATGACCTCCAATACTCCACTTAGACCCTTACTTAGGCTAGATGGCAGTCAGAGAGGCCCCCTCTGATAATCGGCTGGTCATGTCAAGCCCTAGCATCTATACAATTGACCCAACCCTATTGCTCTTATGGCAAACCCCAACCTTTATTTATCATATGTGCTAGAAGGCAGTAGCTGAGGGTCTTCATGTCCTGGGAATGACGTTATGGTGAGGTTCCAGTTCTTGAGGTCTGGGGGATGTGGAGCATCCCTTTATCACCATTGCTTCCTGACCTGGAGTGGTAGTATCTGTTAGGGTCCCATCTATGGGTTAAATAGAAAAATGTGTTTATAAAAAAACAAATGAGTATCCATTAAGAATGAATTTATTTCAAGACTGTCAGCATTAAATGACCCACTGAGGTTGATATGCCGTAAAACAAGACAAACCAAACCATCTTTTTATTTATTTTTTATTTTTCTAGATATTTTGAAAAGCAGTTTGAAATTGCTGAAAAAACGCAACTGCCAATGTTTTTGCACTTGAGGAATGCAGCGGAAGATTTCTTGGAAATTTTGAAACGGAACAAACATCGAGTGACAGGAGGAGTGGTAAGAGGATAATTTGAATCTACTTATAATTATTTGTGTACTAGCAGGACCTGTGGATATACCACAGTATGATAATTTAATTATTACAATATTTGATATGTTTAATTAAGAGCTATTGCGAAATAGTTCAATATGTAAAAAGTATAATTTGGGGAGGCCATCCCATTGTGGTGTAATGGTTAACAAGCCAGACTTGTAGATCCATTAATACTGGATCTACCATATTTGTGACCTTGTGTCACACCCTACCCATGCCAAAACGGGTTGGGTAAATACCTACCTTCAAGTTGTAAACTTTTAGAAGACGTTTTTGTTTAACACTTCCTAAGTGTTAGACACTAAAATTTAAATTTCTAATTTCGAAAATTCCTTTACTATAGTTATCTCCCTTGATCGACATTTGTACAGAAATTGGATCATTTGGGTGAATACAAATGTCTATCTATATATAAATACTCGTGTTCCTTATTAGTACGACCATTATCATCTTGCAATACCCTCTGGTTAAAAATGAGACCATCCAAATCAGATGCAAAAATGTAAATCCTGATTATCTGATGTGGCTTATCCGCCAAATTCTTATTTCTTATGTGTGTAGTCACCTCAGCTAGATAATGGACTATTCCATTTATTATAAAGGAAGGAAAAGGACATTCTACACTACACAGACAAAAATATAGCACTAATCTGTTTCAATTAAACATAATGAAAAGAAGGAAAGAAAGAAAAAAAGAAGAGTTAAATCAAGATTATTATATTTTTTTACATGTAATAATTAGATTATCATATTGTGGTATATCCACAGGTCCTGCTAGTATATTCTATTACATTAGAATTTAAATACTTGTGCCCTGTGGAGGACGCATACCTTTGCTAGTTATATATTAAGTTGAAAATTGTGTTTATTAGATAGACTATCAAAAAAAACAAAAAACACCCTCCTGGCAGTGTAAAAATTAATTTTTCAAGATATGGGCGGGGGGGGGGATAAAAATTTAATTTCAGAGGGTTTGTATCATAATATCATCAAATTTATTGAAAGAGTAAAAAAATAAAAACTATTTGAAATGGAAACTTAGTTATATCCCCTCAAATAAAATGTTGCATGCGTCTAGTAATTATTGATTAAATTTTTTTGAATATTTTACACAAAATCATAAATATTTATTTGTAAACTTTTTAGTTTACTTCTTGTTACTGAAAAAAGGGCAAGAGTAAAAAAATAATTTGAAAAATTGATTACAAATTTCACAAATAATTTTTTTCCATTTAAAGTAATAATAAAATCTTTTAATTAATTTCATAGGTTGTTTTTATTCATGACTTTTAGAAACATTTTTTCACGCTCAGAGTTGTTGAGGAATGGAATAAACTGCTTGCATCCGTCGTAGGTTGCCGAAAAACACTGCATCTTCCAAAGCATCCATGCTTCCTGTAATCCGCCAACACTATATCTGATACCCCCTCCACACACATATGCACACATACATGTATATTATTACTGTACACTATTCATGTTCCTGACACTGATACATTATTTTGTGTACTAGACTATAAAGTACTTAAGACTTTGTAAGTTGTTCAAACGTCGGTCGACGGATTGCAAATGGCCGTCTCTCGGCTCTTTATTTATGCCTATCTTCCAGTCCATTCAGACAACACACAGGGGGATATCACTGCTTGTATGCGTCTGAGTATTCGTGTGATTGTCCACGCATTTGTGGGGACAAGGTTCTTGGTGCTCGTATCCTGCGACACGAGCGTTGTCTCAACGGTGGGAGTTCGAATGGGTGTAGGTTGTATACATGGAGTAGCTATCTGGAGTATTGTTGGTGAACATGACTGACTCCTCACTTCTTGACGCTCTGCTCGTAGCTTACCGTCCTGGATGCCACAAGCTTCCGGCAACCTTCTTCAAGTGTCCCGTCAATCCACAATTATAGCATACCAGCTAACCCGCTGGACAGTTCTTTAATCCACTGGGATGTGAAGTATTTCCACATCCCCTGCAAGGCGATGCATATCATGGGGTTGAAGATGTCTTGGTTTCCTTTAACCACTGTTTGTGGTCCGACTTTTGCACATTGGAGAGTGCAAGGGGGTGTATACTGTTATGGAAGTGAGGGGTCGATTTGTCAGTGGTCTCCAGGCAAACTAACCTATTAAACTTCTGCTCTAGAGTGCTGAGGGTAGCGGCCTCCGCCAATATTTTACTCTGATGTTCCGTATTCGCAAGGCCCGCTACCATTTGCCCAGCCACCATATCACTGGAATAGTCTACCTGTCGCCCACAGTTCACTTCGTTCGGGCAGGTAACTCTAAATTCATAATATTTCGCTTGGACACGTAATCGAGCAAGGAAATGTGTGATTGACTCACCCTCTTTTTGCCTCATAGAATAAAAATTTTGTCTGTGCACTTCTTTGTGCAACCCTTTCACTGCAACGAGTCTTATTTGCTGCAACAGGTGTACCTCCGTGGCAGAGTTGAGTATATCGGGTCCTATCAACTCGAATTGCAACCTGTTTGCTTCGGGTGTACAGCTCATTTGTAACTTGTTTCTGATAACTGCTGGGTCTTCTAATCCACACATGGCCTTGTATCGGGTCCAGTTGTCGATGAAATATGCCCAGTCGCCGTCTGTTGCATCTAGTCCTATTGAGGGTCTATCCGGTTTCCTTACATGAGATGTGTGTAGCCGCCCATTTGGGGTTTCCTTCCTGAGTGCTATGTTTTCTCGTTGTAGTTCAACCAGTTGTCTCATAAGCTCCACATATTGGGTGTCGATGTTCACCTGTGGTGTAGCCATTATCACTTTTGAAATCCAAGTTCACAGCACCACATAAAGTACGTAAGACTTTGTAAGTTGTTCGAACGTCTCTCAGCTCTTTATTTATGCCCATTCTTCCCAGGGTAGACGACAACACACAGGGGGATATCACGACTTATACACTAGACCTGAGACTTTGATGAGTTGTGGTGCACCTGAGCACTGTACACAATACATGTATATTATTACTGTAAGCTATTCATGTTCCTAAAACATTATTACTCTTATTCTATGTATTGATGATTTTGGATAATGTGATGTAAGCAGTGATGTACTTTTCATTAGTGGTAAATAGACCGAATCTCCATTATTAAATAGATTAAGTTTTGTTCTTTTTTTAAAGGTTCATTCTTTCACTGGGACAAGTGAAGAGGCTACAGCTTTAATGAATGAAGGATTCTACATTGGAATTAATGGATGGTAATACCTTAACCTTTTGTTCTTTCTACCTCAAATCTCTTACTTTTTTTTTCAACTTTGAATATTTCAGATATAATCTTTTTTAATTATCACTTTAATATATAAATTATAAAAAAATGTTAGATACCAGATTATTTTTCTAGTTAGCGCTTACCTATAAATCCTGAATATATCCATTTTTCCATATGGGCGTCCCATCGTAGTATAGTGCTCAACAAGCTAGTCTCACAGATCCATTACTACTAAATAGCAAGTGCAATAATGTAAATCTTATGTTTAAACCTTAAAGTCTCAAACCTCGATGAGAAAAACTTATCAAAGATAAAGATATATAAAAAGTTATTCAAAACAATCCAGCCTCAAACTTTGCTTTTTAAAAATATTCAGTTTTTTTTTTTTTTATTTTATTTAAAAAAATTTTTTTTTTAATTTCAGCTCCTTAAAAACTAAAGAGAATATTGATGCAATGTGCTCAATACCAAGCAGTCATTTAATGATTGAAACAGGTAAGAGATTTTTATCTTAATTTATGAGATGATAAATTATTATTACTCTAATTAGAACTTGTACTGCACTATAGCAGAGATGCTGATAGGTACGCACTGCATCCCTGATGCACAAAAATCTAAAAGGACGCAGTAAAATCATATCAATGCATCACAGTGTTTTTCTTTTTTCTTCCCTCACCATTTCAAGCTAACTGTAAATAAATACATAAGAATAGTTTCTTAGAAACAAATTACATAGGATAGGTGACTAGGTAGGAGTTAGTCAGCATTAATTATTTTTCCAGATCATAAATAAAAACACTACTATCTATTAAGAAACTTTAGTTGGGACCCATAATTTTTCCCAGGGACTCATTCAAAGCAAATATGCGCATCCTAGGATGAACAAAATCAAAAAGCTATCAGCATCACTGCTATAGTAAACATATATAAAGTGTTGATAAAACAAATATTGAGACATGCTGTATTTTCTAAGATAGAAATGAACAAGTAAAACTTTTTTTTCTTTTTCCAAAAGTCCCCTTAGCATTCAACACTCTCATTCTAGGTGTCTCGATGTTAAACTGCATCTAATGGTGAAGTTCCAATTTTGGAGCTCTGGGGAATGTGGAGTACTCCTTCATTGACATTATTTCCAGGTCCACTCTGACCTAGAGTGGTAGTACCTGTTCCCATCTATGGGTTAAATAGAAAAAAATGAGTTTTTAAAAAGTTAAAAAAATTTTTGAATACTCAAAAATAAAATAAAATGTCTTTGGCATAAAATAACCCAACAAAGGTTGATATGCCTTAAAATCCAACCTACCAGATGTTACCCTAACAGGTAATACCACTCCGGGTCAGAATGAACCTGGGAGTAATGGTGATGAAGTGCTACTTCACATTCCCCACAACTTCAGAGTTGGAACTACTTCATACCCAGGATATTAAGACCCTCAACCAGTGCCTTCTAGTACACATATGATAAAAAGGGTTGGGGCTTGCCATAAAGGCAATAGGGTTGAGACAGTCATATAGGTGCTAGGGCTTGATGTGACCAGTCGATTGATTGGAGGGGGTCTCTCCAACCATCTGTCTAGCCAAAGTGGACTATTTTGTATTTCCATTAGTTCTTCCTCTGGTCAAAGTGCCTCTGATGGTGTAATAGAGAGATGGCCGATAATTATTAGTGAAGTCGGTTCTCACTGGGGGTCCTATACTTCTTGACTTATGCTGTGCTAAGCTATACTTAATAAATGAATCAACCAGATCAGACCTTTCCAAATTACCAACACATTTTTTTATAATACATTAAAGTTTTATTCATTATCATCATGTCGCGCTTTCAGCGCGGATATTCATGACAATCTCTCTCCATCCGTCCCTATCGCTCAAAATTGTGTTGTTTCATATATTAAGTGCCTATCTACGTATGAAACAGTAGCATTATATTGACTTCAATTTTAGATTAATATAAGATTTTATTATAGCACACAAATTAAAATTATTTTTTTAAATTCTTAACATCCTGTTGAGAATTTTTTAAGTCCAGAGCCCATTCCTCTAAGGGTTTACAAATAAATGGCTAAAAAATGGCCTTTATCATTTAAAGTTAAGTTATTTCCCATAAATCAAAGACTTCTGAATATGTTTAATATTACATTTAAACAAACGCTATCATTTGAGGTGGATTAGGAAAACAAATGTGACTATGGCCGGGTATTGTAATAATTAAAAATACGTATTCTACAGGGTGGGCCAAAAATAACTTTCTTTTAAAAAATATATTGCTTCTAAATTTTCTTTTAAACAATGTATTTATATAAAAAAAAATTTTTCTTTACCTTATCCTGTAGATCAGGGGTTGGCAACCTTTTGGAGAGAGAGGGGACCAATTAGCTATGCAGTGTCTCGGTGAAGGGCCATGGTATTAAATATAATGCAAATAAATTTTCTCCAACTCAAACCGCTCTGTTCAAAAAGCTGTCTTTTTTTGAAGTTTTAAATAAAGAATCAAACTAATGTATTTCTATTCAATACTAATTGGATAGTCAGAGTTCAACTGTTAAGTTGGTGGGCCAGACCACCCAAGGGCCAGATGTGGCCTGCTGGCCAGGGTTTGCCAACCCCTGCTATAGATAAACTACCTATGTCCCAGGGTAATCTTGCAGATCTATTACTACTGAATAGAGAATTCAATCTTTGCTAGAAACACACACTTAAAAGCTTGTGTTACATCCAATCCATAGTGAAGGAGTTGGTTAAAAATCTATCTGTCCCTTAATAGTTGTTAAATTTTGATATAAAGTTCATACATTACTTGTCTGGGCTGAACTTGCACAAAGGTGTCAAAATTAGGGTGACCCAGAAAAAACAGAACCCACAAATTTTGTAATAAAACTTAATTTTAACTAGGGTTTAGGGTTTGGGTTTAAGGTTAGTTTAATGGGAAAATAAATAAATAATTTGGGTTCTGTTTTTTTCTGGGTCACACTAATTTTGACACCTTTGTGCAAGTTCAGCCCTTGTCTGTATATTTTAGATGAGGCTTGATGTGAATAATTATGATTTTTCAGACTGTTTTCCTCATCTTTATTGTGGTATGTATAAACAAACATTTCAACTGCTGTATCATCCGGCCTTCCCTTCGTATCCAAGTATAGTATGATCCAACCTGAGAAATCATTTTTAATAGTTTGATTAAACAGGCATCAAAGAATTTTTTTAAGATCTCATTTAAAAAACAATGTCATTGTTTTTGCACGTCTATCAATCAGACCAGTCTCATGAGAAGAATCACAATCATTTAGGGCGAGGGTGTTTGCTGTACAATGAGACATGAAAGTTATTTGACGCCTGTTTGATCAACTGTCAAACTATTAAAAATGATTTTGCATCACTATACACTGGGAACACTTGAAGAAGGCCAGAGAATATAGCAGCAGAAAGATGAGAACAACAGTCCCAAAAATCTCAGTTCATACAGTAAATAACAATTATGGTACAGAGACAGATCTTTTTTTAATTAATTATTGTAGATGCTCCCTGGTGTGATATCCGACCGACACATGCTGGTGCCAGTTTTGTGAAAACCACATTTCAGTCAAAGAAGAAAGAAAAATGGGAAAAAGGATTTTGTGTGAAAAGCAGAAATGAACCAGTAAATATTATGTAAGTTAGACAGCTCTTTTCTTTTCTTTGCTGAGTATTTGTGTGTTAAATGCTTGATACGGACCATAAGACCTTTAGGCACCCCTTTTTCATCTCGATTCAGAAGGACATGTTTTTCATTTACACCGTCAATATCCGGTTGTTGGTTAGGGGTTAGTTTTATAATTTAAAAAAAAAAAAAAAAAAAAAACTAAAAATCGTCTGTTAACAAACAACCGGATATGTCCTTCTGAATTGAGATCAAAAAGGGGTGCCTAAAGGTCATATGTCCCTTGATACTTAAAACCAAACTGATACTGTAGTAATTTTTGTTTTCCTCTCTCTTTAATAGCCAAGTGTTGGAAGTTATGGCAGGAGCTCGAAAAGAAGATGCAGCAACCTTTTCTGAAACGCTTTTTAACAATACAATGAAAGTCTTCTTTCCAGAATCATAACAGGAAAATTGTTAATTTATATTACTACAAATTTTATATTTACAACCAGAATGGAAAAAAAAAAAAAAAAAAATTCTATGTATTTCATTCAATAAAAATAATGCAATTTTGACAACTTGGTTATCTATATATTAATGATCATGTTCCTTAATTGTACAACCATTATCATCTGGCAAAACCTTCTGGTTAAAAATGAGACCATCCAAATCCTGATTATCTGGTGTTGCTTATCCACCGAATTCTTGTCTCGTCAGCTCAGCTAAATAACAGACCATTCTTTTTATTATGAAGAGAGAAATGGGGGGGGGGGGAGCACATAGAAGTGATAACACTAATCTGTTTCAATCGAACATAAAAAGAAAAAAAAAAAAAAACAAGAGAGTTAAATCAAGATTATACTTTTTACATATTGAATTATTAGCAATAGCTCTTAAGTAAACATATCAAACATTGTAATAATTAAATTATCATAGTGGTATATATGCATAAGATAATTTTAGTATGCTAATTTAAACAAGTTTTAATTCCTTATTAACTTGCAGGACCTGTGGATGTACCACAGTATGTATTTAAGAGCTATTGTGAAATGTTCAATATGTAAAAAGTATAATAATCTTGATTTAACTTTCCCCTACTTTTTTTTCTTTACATCATATTTGATTGAAACAGATTAGTGTCATCGCTTCCATGCACTCACCCCCTCTCTTTATCTTTCCCTTACTCTTTCTTATATTTTTTCTGTGTGGCATGTCCTTTTTCTTCCTTTTTTTCTTTATAATAAAAACGGAATGTTTAAGAAAATATACTCGAAATATCTTAAAGAATAAAGTAATTTCCAGTCTCATTTGCAAGTGAATGAAAAAAAAGTTGTGTGTGTTGACATTTAACAGAGATAAAAAAAAAGTTAATTAAAATCCTTCATTCTTTCCTAAATAAAAGTGTCATTATCATGGTCCAAAATTACCAAAAAGATAAAAAGTTTTGATATGGAAAAACCTATTCTAACTTTACTTTATCATTTTGAGTAAGACTGTCAGAAATAAATTGGTTATCATTAATTCTTTGGATATATACGAGGGTAATCCAAAAAGGTCTACAAAGTGATGGGGATGTTGGAAAACATTTCATGCAGATTATTGGCAATACTTTTGTGTTTGTTATATATTTGCAGTGATGCTGATAGTTTTTTGCTTTGAACGAGTCCCTGGGAAAATTAATGGGTCCCAACTAAAGTTCTTAATAGAATGTAGGGTTTTTATTTATGATCTGAGGAAACAACTAAAGCTATCTAACTCCTACCTTGTAACCTATCTTGTGTAATTCATTTCTAAGAAACTATTGAAATGTATTTACAGTTAGCTTGAAATGGTGAGGGAAGAAAAAGAAAAATACTGGGATGCATGGATATGATTTTACTGCGTCCTTTTAGATTTTTATGTGTAAGGGACACAGTTGATAGAGCTCCTGATTTATGCTATCGCCCAGTGTACAGAATTATTTAGTTTTAGAACGCAAAAGGCAACTTCATTGCCAATTAACGGAAGTGTATAGATAATGAGAATATCCACAAGTAGTGTAGGAAGTACAAGGTTTAACGCTTCCTCAACAATATGGCAGTGAGCTGGTATGACATGGGCATACAAAAACTGCCATTACCTACAAAAATGAATCAACCAAATGGTGATTATGTAGAAAAATAGATATATGTTGAAACTTTAAAATGATATAAACATTAACAGTAAATGTTTGTAATTTCTAAATATATTGTAGACCTAATTTTTGGGATTACCCTCTCTGTTAGTTACTTCTATTTATTTATTCTAGTTTATTTCCTTGATCAGTAAGGGACAGTTGCCTCTCTTGAAATTTGCATTGTGGGAACTCGGAAGTGGGGTTTCTGCCATAACACTTGGGATTCATGCTGGCTGGATACTGATACACACGTATGAGCTATTAAGACACTTTAGAGTAAAAGAACTTTCTACCCTGTATAAAATAAAACCTTAAGTTTCGACAACCTAGTTTTGCATTTTCATTCAGTGCTCTGTCTCATTTGTATGTAAAAAAAAAAATAAAAACACCCTTGTAATTTCTTTATAACCTAAAATGATTCAAAACTAAAGCCCCCTACAAAGGTGCATGTCATTAGTAGGAAACACTGAACTGGCTCATCTAATGGAGGAAATAAAAGCAAAATGGGAGTTGCTTGGACTTTGCAAGACAGACTGGATGTAAGAACTGAATACAAGATGGATTGATGAAAGCACCGTGAAAGGCAGAGGGTGCTCAAATAAAAAAGGGGGGCAGAGATTTCATCATAAACAAGAAATGGGCTGTAAAAGTTACCCTCATGCAAGGTGTGTGTAGGGGGTGCTGAATGTTTAGCTGTCAGAGAATGCTACCTTTAAGATTATTCATACCCCCAAGTTTAAGTGAGGTTGATGAAATAAAGGAATTCTGAGTGGCTGGGTTTTATGGGATGTCAACCCTTGTTGGGTTATTTTATGCCAAAGACATTTTGTTTTATACATTCTTGATGGATATTCAATTTTTTTTTAAAACACATTTTTTTCTATTTAACCAATAGATGGTACCCTAACAGGTACTACCACTCTGGGTCAGAGTTGACATGGGAGCAATGGAGATAAAGAGGTACCTTCCCATAGTTTGAGAATTGGAACTTCACCACTAGATGCAGTTTAACGTCATATCCAGAACACTAAGACCCTCAGCCACTGTTTTCTAGCACATATATGATAAGGGTTGGGGGGGGCTTGCCATAAGAGCAATAGGATTATCCCAATCCTATAGGTGCTAGGGCTTGACATGACCAGTTGATTGATCAGAGAGGCCTCCTCTCCCACCACCCATAATAGCCTAAGGGCAAAAGTGGAGTGTTGCATGTCATATCCTGGTCAATAAACTTTGTGGCATTTTTAACAACAGCAGGGAGGTTTTTTTTTTTTACTATGGGCAAAGATTGTTATTGACAAGACCAGAGTGATGATAACTAATAGGTAACCTAGCTGTTAGGTAACCGTGCAGCACGGTTGAGCTAGTTAAGTCATTTTTAGGGTAGAAGCATTCTCTACCCTGTGATAAATAAAACCTTGTTAATTTCTAACAATCTGGTCTTGCATTTTCATTCAGTCTTCCGTATTTTATCTGAATGTAAAAACATAACAGTAGCTTATTTATTATGCCTGATAAGTGTAGATAACTTTTAAACACAGGAAAAATGATGGAATTAAAGAGAATGGATGGCAATGATGTTCTGTCTGGTGAAGCCACATTCTCATACGTGTGTTTGATTCGATATGGATCTTATAATAAAAAGCAAAGTCTTGTGTTAACTAAAAAAACAAACAACACAAGAAGTTCCAGTATCAAGTACAGAAATCCAGACCAGCTAAGATGGTAGAATCCAGAGATAAAATAATATCCATAGAGATAACAGTTAAGATCTATTCGAGCCGGATCCATCCAGCAAATTCACATGTGGTGAATTCATGGAAGGAGTAACAAGGGAATAGGAAATTCACAAGCAGTCTCCAAACCCTGTATGCGTATCCCGGGTCAGGGGAAGGAGATGCCCTTGTTTGCTGAAGATTTCCCACAGATGCAATGACAAGTACACCAAAAGCAGTTGATTCCCGATGATGGAGATGCCTTTTGATTTTTGTCAGAGCCCCTTCGGCCAGTTTGAGGATTACTAATTGAGAAAAAAAAGGTTTTCAAGATGGGAGGCTTGGAAAATACATACTTCATCAGTAGCACTTGTTAAAGCTTAAAAAAAACAAAAAAATACACTTCAAGTGTGTAGTGTTATGACGTGGAAATGATCTGATGTTAGTAAAAAAAATTAATAAGAAAGCAGAGGAGTTGTTGGGTGGGCCTGATATCCCACACCAGGACCTCACTCAGCACCTTAACGTATTACAAAATAGAAAGAGTATTTCTCTGAATTTTTTTAGATGAGACTTGATAATAATAGAGGATAAAGGCATTGGGTTAAGAGTTTTAAGTGATAGTTATCTCTAGACTGTAGGTTCAATCCTGGTCAGGGCAGCAGTAACATAGAATAATAATAATAAACAGAGCTTGACACCTGTACTCGGGCTATGGTTAGCAGAATGATAAGAGGATAACCCCATGGATTGAATAAAGGGTTGGGTTCAAAATTCTGTGATGGCTTCCAATTATGACATGAAGCTTCCCGAGTTTGAGAAGGCTCCAGAGTCCGACAAGAAATACCTGAAGAAGGCCGAAGGGCACATCGGCCGAAACGTTATACAAATAACAATAAAGATGAGAACAATAGTCTGAATAAACCAAATTCATAATTTGTATTATTTGAATGAGGACAATAGTCCAAATAATCCAAAATAGAAAGAGAGACTCAACAGTTAAAGAATGAATGTGGACAATACTTAAGGTAAGATAACCTGTTAATAGATTTCCTCCTCCTCCAGGTAACTGGACTGAAAACCCTCTCCAAAAGTAATAAGAAAAGTTATCGAAAATTATTGATTTTTTGTTGTACCTTCTAGCCTTCTTCATTCCGTCAAGGAAAGTTATCGAAAATTATTTTGATTTTTCGTTGTACCCTCTAGCCTTCTTCATTCCGTCTGAAATGTATTTTTAAATACCCCAATAAAGATGAGGACAACAGTCCAAAAAATCCACATGATACATATCAAGCCTGATCTTAAAATTTCAGACAAATATTATCTACAATTGTTACAAAACACCTGTTGTCAGTTTCTTACAACCAGAAAATGTTCACACACTAACCCCCCTCCCCCAGGACTTGTCTACCAATGTTCACACACTAAACCCCTCCCCCAGGACTTGTCTACCAATGTTCACACACTAACCCCCCTCCCCCAGGACTTGTCTACCAATGTTCACACACTAACCCCCCTCCCCCAGGACTTGTCTACCAATGTTCACACACTAACCCCCTCCCCCCCACTTGTCTACCAATGTTCACCCTAACCCCCCCCCCAGGACTTTTCTACCAATACAACAATTTGACATGGTACGTTTGGTTGTTTTGTTTTACAGCATATTAACACTTTTTGGGTCATTTAATGCCGAATCAAGTCATTGATATTTGGTTTCTTACAGTACCTACTGTTGCTTAATGATCTCCCATATAAGCAGTGAACAAGTTTATATCTACTTAAACAGCATATTAACACTTTTTGGGTCATTTAATGCCGAATCAAGTCATTGATATTTGGTTTCTTACAGTACCTACTGTTGCTTATATGATCTCCCATATAAGCAGTGAACAAGTTTATAGCTACTTAAACAGCATATTAACACTTTTTGGGTCATTTAATGCCGAATCAAGTCATTGATATTTGGTTTCTTACAGTACCTACTGTTGCTTATATGATCTCCCATATAAGCAGTGAACAAGTTTATAGCTACTTAAACAGCATATTAACACTTTTTGGGTCATTTAATGCCGAATCAAGTCATTGATATTTGGTTTCTTACAGTACCTACTGTTGCTTATATGATCTCCCATATAAGCAGTGAACAAGTTTATAGCTACTTAAACAGCATATTAACACTTTTTGGGTCATTTAATGCCGAATCAAGTCATTGATATTTGGTTTCTTACAGTACCTACTGTTGCTTATATGATCTCCCATATAAGCAGTGAACAAGTTTATATCTACTTAAACAGCATATTAACACTTTTTGGGTCATTTAATGCCGAATCAAGTCATTGATATTTGGTTTCTTACAGTACCTACTGTTGCTTATATGATCTCCCATATAAGCAGTGAACAAGTTTATAGCTACTTAAACAGCATATTAACACTTTTTGGGTCATTTAATGCCGAATCAAGTCATTGATATTTGGTTTCTTACAGTACCTACTGTTGCTTATATGATCTCCCATATAAGCAGTGAACAAGTTTATAGCTACTTAAACAGCATATTAACACTTTTTGGGTCATTTAATGCCGAATCAAGTCATTGATATTTGGTTTCTTACAGTACCTACTGTTGCTTAATGATCTCCCATATAAGCAGTGAACAAGTTTATAGCTACTTAAACAGCATATTAACACTTTTTGGGTCATTTAATGCCGAATCAAGTCATTGATATTTGGTTTCTTACAGTACCTACTGTTGCTTATATGATCTCCCATATAAGCAGTGAACAAGTTTATATCTACTTAAACAGCATATTAACACTTTTTGGGTCATTTAATGCCGAATCAAGTCATTGATATTTGGTTTCTTACAGTACCTACTGTTGCTTATATGATCTCCCATATAAGCAGTGAACAAGTTTATAGCTACTTAAACAGCATATTAACACTTTTTGGGTCATTTAATGCCGAATCAAGTCATTGATATTTGGTTTCTTACAGTACCTACTGTTGCTTAATGATCTCCCATATAAGCAGTGAACAAGTTTATAGCTACTTAAACAGCATATTAACACTTTTTGGGTCATTTAATGCCGAATCAAGTCATTGATATTTGGTTTCTTACAGTACCTACTGTTGCTTAAATGATCTCCCATATAAGCAGTGAACAAGTTTATAGCTACTTAAACAGCATATTAACACTTTTTGGGTCATTTAATGCCGAATCAAGTCATTGATATTTGGTTTCTTACAGTACCTACTGTTGCTTAAATGATCTCCCATATAAGCAGTGAACAAGTTTATAGCTACTTAAACAGCATATTAACACTTTTTGGGTCATTTAATGCCGAATCAAGTCATTGATATTTGGTTTCTTACAGTACCTACTGTTGCTTAAATGATCTCCCATATAAGCAGTGAACAAGTTTATATCTACTTAAACAGCATATTAACACTTTTTGGGTCATTTAATGCCGAATCAAGTCATTGATATTTGGTTTCTTACAGTACCTACTGTTGCTTAAATGATCTCCCATATAAGCAGTGAACAAGTTTATAGCTACTTAAACAGCATATTAACACTTTTTGGGTCATTTAATGCCGAATCAAGTCATTGATATTTGGTTTCTTACAGTACCTACTGTTGCTTAAATGATCTCCCATATAAGCAGTGAACAAGTTTATATCTACTTAAACAGCATATTAACACTTTTTGGGTCATTTAATGCCGAATCAAGTCATTGATATTTGGTTTCTTACAGTACCTACTGTTGCTTAAATGATCTCCCATATAAGCAGTGAACAAGTTTATAGCTACTTAAACAGCATATTAACACTTTTTGGGTCATTTAATGCCGAATCAAGTCATTGATATTTGGTTTCTTACAGTACCTACTGTTGCTTAAATGATCTCCCATATAAGCAGTGAACAAGTTTATAGCTACTTAAACAGCATATTAACACTTTTTGGGTCATTTAATGCCGAATCAAGTCATTGATATTTGGTTTCTTACAGTACCTACTGTTGCTTAAATGATCTCCCATATAAGCAGTGAACAAGTTTATAGCTACTTAAACAGCATATTAACACTTTTTGGGTCATTTAATGCCGAATCAAGTCATTGATATTTGGTTTCTTACAGTACCTACTGTTGCTTAAATGATCTCCCATATAAGCAGTGAACAAGTTTATATCTACTTAAACAGCATATTAACACTTTTTGGGTCATTTAATGCCGAATCAAGTCATTGATATTTGGTTTCTTACAGTACCTACTGTTGCTTAAATGATCTCCCATATAAGCAGTGAACAAGTTTATATCTACTTAAACAGCATATTAACACTTTTTGGGTCATTTAATGCCGAATCAAGTCATTGATATTTGGTTTCTTACAGTACCTACTGTTGCTTAAATGATCTCCCATATAAGCAGTGAACAAGTTTATAGCTACTTAAACAGCATATTAACACTTTTTGGGTCATTTAATGCCGAATCAAGTCATTGATATTTGGTTTCTTACAGTACCTACTGTTGCTTAAATGATCTCCCATATAAGCAGTGAACAAGTTTATAGCTACTTAAACAGCATATTAACACTTTTTGGGTCATTTAATGCCGAATCAAGTCATTGATATTTGGTTTCTTACAGTACCTACTGTTGCTTAAATGATCTCCCATATAAGCAGTGAACAAGTTTATATCTACTTAAACAGCATATTAACACTTTTTGGGTCATTTAATGCCGAATCAAGTCATTGATATTTGGTTTCTTACAGTACCTACTGTTGCTTAATGATCTCCCATATAAGCAGTGAACAAGTTTATATCTACTTAAACAGCATATTAACACTTTTTGGGTCATTTAATGCCGAATCAAGTCATTGATATTTGGTTTCTTACAGTACCTACTGTTGCTTAAATGATCTCCCATATAAGCAGTGAACAAGTTTATAGCTACTTAAACAGCATATTAACACTTTTTGGGTCATTTAATGCCGAATCAAGTCATTGATATTTGGTTTCTTACAGTACCTACTGTTGCTTAAATGATCTCCCATATAAGCAGTGAACAAGTTTATATCTACTTAAACAGCATATTAACACTTTTTGGTCATTTAATGCCGAATCAAGTCATTGATATTTGGTTTCTTACAGTACCTACTGTTGCTTAAATGATCTCCCATATAAGCAGTGAACAAGTTTATAGCTACTTAAACAGCATATTAACACTTTTTGGGTCATTTAATGCCGAATCAAGTCATTGATATTTGGTTTCTTACAGTACCTACTGTTGCTTAAATGATCTCCCATATAAGCAGTGAACAAGTTTATATCTACTTAAACAGCATATTAACACTTTTTGGGTCATTTAATGCCGAATCAAGTCATTGATATTTGGTTTCTTACAGTACCTACTGTTGCTTAAATGATCTCCCATATAAGCAGTGAACAAGTTTATATCTACTTAAACAGCATATTAACACTTTTTGGGTCATTTAATGCCGAATCAAGTCATTGATATTTGGTTTCTTACAGTACCTACTGTTGCTTAAATGATCTCCCATATAAGCAGTGAACAAGTTTATATCTACTTAAACAGCATATTAACACTTTTTGGGTCATTTAATGCCGAATCAAGTCATTGATATTTGGTTTCTTACAGTACCTACTGTTGCTTAAATGATCTCCCATATAAGCAGTGAACAAGTTTATAGCTACTTAAACAGCATATTAACACTTTTTGGGTCATTTAATGCCGAATCAAGTCATTGATATTTGGTTTCTTACAGTACCTACTGTTGCTTAAATGATCTCCCATATAAGCAGTGAACAAGTTTATAGCTACTTAAACAGCATATTAACACTTTTTGGGTCATTTAATGCCGAATCAAGTCATTGATATTTGGTTTCTTACAGTACCTACTGTTGCTTAAATGATCTCCCATATAAGCAGTGAACAAGTTTATAGCTACTTAAACAGCATATTAACACTTTTTGGGTCATTTAATGCCGAATCAAGTCATTGATATTTGGTTTCTTACAGTACCTACTGTTGCTTAAATGATCTCCCATATAAGCAGTGAACAAGTTTATAGCTACTTAAACAGCATATTAACACTTTTTGGGTCATTTAATGCCGAATCAAGTCATTGATATTTGGTTTCTTACAGTACCTACTGTTGCTTAAATGATCTCCCATATAAGCAGTGAACAAGTTTATAGCTACTTAAACAGCATATTAACACTTTTTGGGTCATTTAATGCCGAATCAAGTCATTGATATTTGGTTTCTTACAGTACCTACTGTTGCTTAAATGATCTCCCATATAAGCAGTGAACAAGTTTATAGCTACTTAAACAGCATATTAACACTTTTTGGGTCATTTAATGCCGAATCAAGTCATTGATATTTGGTTTCTTACAGTACCTACTGTTGCTTAAATGATCTCCCATATAAGCAGTGAACAAGTTTATATCTACTTAAACAGCATATTAACACTTTTTGGGTCATTTAATGCCGAATCAAGTCATTGATATTTGGTTTCTTACAGTACCTACTGTTGCTTAAATGATCTCCCATATAAGCAGTGAACAAGTTTATATCTACTTAAACAGCATATTAACACTTTTTGGGTCATTTAATGCCGAATCAAGTCATTGATATTTGGTTTCTTACAGTACCTACTGTTGCTTAAATGATCTCCCATATAAGCAGTGAACAAGTTTATAGCTACTTAAACAGCATATTAACACTTTTTGGGTCATTTAATGCCGAATCAAGTCATTGATATTTGGTTTCTTACAGTACCTACTGTTGCTTAAATGATCTCCCATATAAGCAGTGAACAAGTTTATAGCTACTTAAACAGCATATTAACACTTTTTGGGTCATTTAATGCCGAATCAAGTCATTGATATTTGGTTTCTTACAGTACCTACTGTTGCTTAAATGATCTCCCATATAAGCAGTGAACAAGTTTATAGCTACTTAAACAGCATATTAACACTTTTTGGGTCATTTAATGCCGAATCAAGTCATTGATATTTGGTTTCTTACAGTACCTACTGTTGCTTAAATGATCTCCCATATAAGCAGTGAACAAGTTTATAGCTACTTAAACAGCATATTAACACTTTTTGGGTCATTTAATGCCGAATCAAGTCATTGATATTTGGTTTCTTACAGTACCTACTGTTGCTTAAATGATCTCCCATATAAGCAGTGAACAAGTTTATAGCTACTTAAACAGCATATTAACACTTTTTGGGTCATTTAATGCCGAATCAAGTCATTGATATTTGGTTTCTTACAGTACCTACTGTTGCTTAAATGATCTCCCATATAAGCAGTGAACAAGTTTATAGCTACTTAAACAGCATATTAACACTTTTTGGGTCATTTAATGCCGAATCAAGTCATTGATATTTGGTTTCTTACAGTACCTACTGTTGCTTAAATGATCTCCCATATAAGCAGTGAACAAGTTTATAGCTACTTAAACAGCATATTAACACTTTTTGGGTCATTTAATGCCGAATCAAGTCATTGATATTTGGTTTCTTACAGTACCTACTGTTGCTTAAATGATCTCCCATATAAGCAGTGAACAAGTTTATAGCTACTTAAACAGCATATTAACACTTTTTGGGTCATTTAATGCCGAATCAAGTCATTGATATTTGGTTTCTTACAGTACCTACTGTTGCTTAAATGATCTCCCATATAAGCAGTGAACAAGTTTATAGCTACTTAAACAGCATATTAACACTTTTTGGGTCATTTAATGCCGAATCAAGTCATTGATATTTGGTTTCTTACAGTACCTACTGTTGCTTAAATGATCTCCCATATAAGCAGTGAACAAGTTTATAGCTACTTAAACAGCATATTAACACTTTTTGGGTCATTTAATGCCGAATCAAGTCATTGATATTTGGTTTCTTACAGTACCTACTGTTGCTTAAATGATCTCCCATATAAGCAGTGAACAAGTTTATAGCTACTTAAACAGCATATTAACACTTTTTGGGTCATTTAATGCCGAATCAAGTCATTGATATTTGGTTTCTTACAGTACCTACTGTTGCTTAAATGATCTCCCATATAAGCAGTGAACAAGTTTATAGCTACTTAAACAGCATATTAACACTTTTTGGGTCATTTAATGCCGAATCAAGTCATTGATATTTGGTTTCTTACAGTACCTACTGTTGCTTAAATGATCTCCCATATAAGCAGTGAACAAGTTTATAGCTACTTAAACAGCATATTAACACTTTTTGGTCATTTAATGCCGAATCAAGTCATTGATATTTGGTTTCTTACAGTACCTACTGTTGCTTAAATGATCTCCCATATAAGCAGTGAACAAGTTTATAGCTACTTAAACAGCATATTAACACTTTTTGGGTCATTTAATGCCGAATCAAGTCATTGATATTTGGTTTCTTACAGTACCTACTGTTGCTTAAATGATCTCCCATATAAGCAGTGAACAAGTTTATAGCTACTTAAACAGCATATTAACACTTTTTGGGTCATTTAATGCCGAATCAAGTCATTGATATTTGGTTTCTTACAGTACCTACTGTTGCTTAAATGATCTCCCATATAAGCAGTGAACAAGTTTATAGCTACTTAAACAGCATATTAACACTTTTTGGGTCATTTAATGCCGAATCAAGTCATTGATATTTGGTTTCTTACAGTACCTACTGTTGCTTAAATGATCTCCCATATAAGCAGTGAACAAGTTTATAGCTACTTAAACAGCATATTAACACTTTTTGGGTCATTTAATGCCGAATCAAGTCATTGATATTTGGTTTCTTACAGTACCTACTGTTGCTTAAATGATCTCCCATATAAGCAGTGAACAAGTTTATAGCTACTTAAACAGCATATTAACACTTTTTGGGTCATTTAATGCCGAATCAAGTCATTGATATTTGGTTTCTTACAGTACCTACTGTTGCTTAAATGATCTCCCATATAAGCAGTGAACAAGTTTATAGCTACTTAAACAGCATATTAACACTTTTTGGGTCATTTAATGCCGAATCAAGTCATTGATATTTGGTTTCTTACAGTACCTACTGGTTGCTTAAATGATCTCATCTCTCTCCATTAAGCAGTGAACAAGTTTATACTACTTAAACAGCATATTAACACTTTTTGGGTCATTTAATGCCGAATCAAGTCATTGATATTTGGTTTCTTACAGTACCTACTGTTGCTTAAATGATCTCCCATATAAGCAGTGAACAAGTTTATACTACTTAAACAGCAATTAACACTTTTTGGGTCATTTAATGCCGAATCAAGTCATTGATATTTGGTTTCTTACAGTACCTACTGTTGCTTAAATGATCTCCCATATAAGCAGTGAACAAGTTTATATCTACTTANCCCAATCTCCACCTAGCACTTTAAAAAAGATCCCATAAAATCTCGTGCCTATAAATAAGCAAAGTTTTTAATATGCTGTTTATAGTAGCTATAAACTTGTTCACTGCTTATTTATGGGAGATCATTTAGCAACAGTGGTTACTTGTAAGAAGAACCAAATATCAAATGACTTTGATTCCGTGAACAAGTTGGCCATTTAATATAGCATGACCCAAGAAAAACTACCTTAAAACGTTTAGTTAAACATAAAGATTATTATCAATATATGGAGTCATTTTAATGACGGCATAAAAATCTCGCCGAATCAAATCATTGATATTTGGTTCTTACAGTACCTACTGTTGCTTAAATGATCTCCCATATAAGCAGTGAACAAGTTTATAGCTACTTAAACAGCATATTAACACTTTTTGGGTCATTTAATGCCGAATCAAGTCATTGATATTTGGTTTCTTACAGTACCTACTGTTGCTTAAATGATCTCCCATATAAGCAGTGAACAAGTTTATAGCTACTTAAACAGCATATTAACACTTTTTGGGTCATTTAATGCCGAATCAAGTCATTGATATTTGGTTTCTTACAGTACCTACTGTTGCTTAAATGATCTCCCATATAAGCAGTGAACAAGTTTATAGCTACTTAAACAGCATATTAACACTTTTTGGTCATTTAATGCCGAATCAAGTCATTGATATTTGGTTTCTTACAGTACCTACTGTTGCTTAAATGATCTCCCATATAAGCAGTGAACAAGTTTATAGCTACTTAAACAGCATATTAACACTTTTTGGGTCATTTAATGCCGAATCAAGTCATTGATATTTGGTTTCTTACAGTACCTACTGTTGCTTAAATGATCTCCCATATAAGCAGTGAACAAGTTTATAGCTACTTAAACAGCATATTAACACTTTTTGGGTCATTTAATGCCGAATCAAGTCATTGATATTTGGTTTCTTACAGTACCTACTGTTGCTTAAATGATCTCCCATATAAGCAGTGAACAAGTTTATAGCTACTTAAACAGCATATTAACACTTTTTGGGTCATTTAATGCGAATCAAGTCATTGATATTTGGTTTCTTACAGTACCTACTGTTGCTTAAATGATCTCCCATATAAGCAGTGAACAAGTTTATAGCTACTTAAACAGCATATTAACACTTTTTGGGTCATTTAATGCCGAATCAAGTCATTGATATTTGGTTTCTTACAGTACCTACTGTTGCTTAAATGATCTCCCATATAAGCAGTGAACAAGTTTATAGCTACTTAAACAGCATATTAACACTTTTTGGGTCATTTAATGCCGAATCAAGTCATTGATATTTGGTTTCTTACAGTACCTACTGTTGCTTAAATGATCTCCCATATAAGCAGTGAACAAGTTTATAGCTACTTAAACAGCATATTAACACTTTTTGGGTCATTTAATGCCGAATCAAGTCATTGATATTTGGTTTCTTACAGTACCTACTGTTGCTTAAATGATCTCCCATATAAGCAGTGAACAAGTTTATAGCTACTTAAACAGCATATTAACACTTTTTGGGTCATTTAATGCCGAATCAAGTCATTGATATTTGGTTTCTTACAGTACCTACTGTTGCTTAAATGATCTCCCATATAAGCAGTGAACAAGTTTATAGCTACTTAAACAGCATATTAACACTTTTTGGGTCATTTAATGCCGAATCAAGTCATTGATATTTGGTTTCTTACAGTACCTACTGTTGCTTATATGATCTCCCATATAAGCAGTGAACAAGTTTATAGCTACTTAAACAGCATATTAACACTTTTTGGGTCATTTAATGCCGAATCAAGTCATTGATATTTGGTTTCTTACAGTACCTACTGTTGCTTATATGATCTCCCATATAAGCAGTGAACAAGTTTATAGCTACTTAAACAGCATATTAACACTTTTTGGTCATTTAATGCCGAATCAAGTCATTGATATTTGGTTTCTTACAGTACCTACTGTTGCTTAATGATCTCCCATATAAGCAGTGAACAAGTTTATAGCTACTTAAACAGCATATTAACACTTTTTGGGTCATTTAATGCCGAATCAAGTCATTGATATTTGGTTTCTTACAGTACCTACTGTTGCTTATATGATCTCCCATATAAGCAGTGAACAAGTTTATAGCTACTTAAACAGCATATTAACACTTTTTGGGTCATTTAATGCCGAATCAAGTCATTGATATTTGGTTTCTTACAGTACCTACTGTTGCTTATATGATCTCCCATATAAGCAGTGAACAAGTTTATAGCTACTTAAACAGCATATTAACACTTTTGGGTCATTTAATGCCGAATCAAGTCATTGATATTTGGTTTCTTACAGTACCTACTGTTGCTTATATGATCTCCCATATAAGCAGTGAACAAGTTTATAGCTACTTAAACAGCATATTAACACTTTTGGGTCATTTAATGCCGAATCAAGTCATTGATATTTGGTTTCTTACAGTACCTACTGTTGCTTATATGATCTCCCATATAAGCAGTGAACAAGTTTATAGCTACTTAAACAGCATATTAACACTTTTTGGGTCATTTAATGCCGAATCAAGTCATTGATATTTGGTTCTTACAGTACCTACTGTTGCTTATATGATCTCCCATATAAGCAGTGAACAAGTTTATAGCTACTTAAACAGCATATTAACACTTTTTGGGTCATTTAATGCCGAATCAAGTCATTGATATTTGGTTTCTTACAGTACCTACTGTTGCTTATATGATCTCCCATATAAGCAGTGAACAAGTTTATAGCTACTTAAACAGCATATTAACACTTTTTGGGTCATTTAATGCCGAATCAAGTCATTGATATTTGGTTTCTTACAGTACCTACTGTTGCTTATATGATCTCCCATATAAGCAGTGAACAAGTTTATAGCTACTTAAACAGCATATTAACACTTTTTGGGTCATTTAATGCCGAATCAAGTCATTGATATTTGGTTTCTTACAGTACCTACTGTTGCTTAAATGATCTCCCATATAAGCAGTGAACAAGTTTATAGCTACTTAAACAGCATATTAACACTTTTTGGGTCATTTAATGCCGAATCAAGTCATTGATATTTGGTTTCTTACAGTACCTACTGTTGCTTAAATGATCTCCCATATAAGCAGTGAACAAGTTTATAGCTACTTAAACAGCATATTAACACTTTTTGGGTCATTTAATGCCGAATCAAGTCATTGATATTTGGTTTCTTACAGTACCTACTGTTGCTTAAATGATCTCCCATATAAGCAGTGAACAAGTTTATAGCTACTTAAACAGCATATTAACACTTTTTGGGTCATTTAATGCCGAATCAAGTCATTGATATTTGGTTTCTTACAGTACCTACTGTTGCTTAAATGATCTCCCATATAAGCAGTGAACAAGTTTATAGCTACTTAAACAGCATATTAACACTTTTTGGGTCATTTAATGCCGAATCAAGTCATTGATATTTGGTTTCTTACAGTACCTACTGTTGCTTAAATGATCTCCCATATAAGCAGTGAACAAGTTTATAGCTACTTAAACAGCATATTAACACTTTTTGGGTCATTTAATGCCAATCAAGTCATTGATATTTGGTTTCTTACAGTACCTACTGTTGCTTAAATGATCTCCCATATAAGCAGTGAACAAGTTTATAGCTACTTAAACAGCATATTAACACTTTTTGGGTCATTTAATGCCGAATCAAGTCATTGATATTTGGTTTCTTACAGTACCTACTGTTGCTTAAATGATCTCCCATATAAGCAGTGAACAAGTTTATAGCTACTTAAACAGCATATTAACACTTTTTGGGTCATTTAATGCCGAATCAAGTCATTGATATTTGGTTTCTTACAGTACCTACTGTTGCTTAAATGATCTCCATATAAGCAGTGAACAAGTTTATAGCTACTTAAACAGCATATTAACACTTTTTGGGTCATTTAATGCCGAATCAAGTCATTGATATTTGGTTTCTTACAGTACCTACTGTTGCTTAAATGATCTCCCATATAAGCAGTGAACAAGTTTATAGCTACTTAAACAGCATATTAACACTTTTTGGGTCATTTAATGCCGAATCAAGTCATTGATATTTGGTTTCTTACAGTACCTACTGTTGCTTAAATGATCTCCCATATAAGCAGTGAACAAGTTTATAGCTACTTAAACAGCATATTAACACTTTTTGGGTCATTTAATGCCGAATCAAGTCATTGATATTTGGTTTCTTACAGTACCTACTGTTGCTTAAATGATCTCCCATATAAGCAGTGAACAAGTTTATAGCTACTTAAACAGCATATTAACACTTTTTGGTCATTTAATGCCGAATCAAGTCATTGATATTGGTTTCTACAGTACCTACTGTTGCTTAAATGATCTCCCATATAAGCAGTGAACAAGTTTATATCTACTTAACTTAGTGTAAAAACTTTACATGGTGTATTTATTTATTTTTTTTTTTTTAGAATTTCAATTGTTTTATAAACTAAAATCTAACAAATAGAAAACAGTTATATGAAGAAAAAAAAGGGAAGGATTAAGATTTATTTTTCCTTTAGAAATAAAACCTAAAAATAAATATTTTATTACTGAAACATTTTATTGTTGCAGAAAAAAATAGAATTTAGTTTTTATAAAAAAAAAAACAACAAACAAACATATTTATATATATGTGTGTAAGTGTATGTATATATATGTTTATATATATATATATTTAAAAGACAGAAAAAAAAAGGTGTGGTCGGTGTATTTATTGGAACAAATACTAAGTATTTCAGTGCCAGTTAGATATATAAAAAAAAAAAAAAAAAACTGAGTCAAATTGGCATTGTTTTTTTTCTTTACTTAGCAGCAGCAGTTATTGTTGACTCAAGATATTCACCACACCACTGGACAACTGTTAGTGTCACATTACGAATGTTTACTAACATTGATGATGCCACATGTTGAACATTTTCTACAGAGAAGTCCCCTCTGAAAATTAAAAAGAAAAACGAATTGATTATATCATGAATGGATCAAGTATTAAAATACTTATTTCAATGCACTGAAAAAAATTATCATTTAGATATATTTAAATATGAGGTAGAATAAAAAAGTAATGCCATTTTGTTTAGGGCAGGTATAATTACCAACACAGGAACATGTATCATACATCAAAATAAAGCTGTTCCTCTGTGGATTACATCCCTACTTCTCCACAGTCATAGTTTCACTCAATAGCAATGTTCCACTTTGAATGAGAGCATGTATCTGTGCCCCATAAAATTCTGTTGACTGTTCTTTGAGCCACTTCTTCACTACAGATTTCACTTCCTCAAGGGCCAAAGAAATGATAGTCTGAGCCTGTGTTGGTAATTATACCTGTCCTAAACAAAATATCATTACTTTTTAACTCATCCTCGTATAAAGCCTACAGATTAAAAAGTAGCAATACTCATGAAAAAAATTTATATGGGATTTTGCTATAGCAAATATGATATTCATAAAATATGATATATTATTTCTTGTTTTTTTGTGAAAAAAAATTATGAAAATTTTATTTATATTCAAAGATATTTGAAAATTAAAATATACATAACATTGAAATTCTACTTAACCGACTGACCTAAACAAACAAACAAAAAAAAACCCAAAAAAAACGAAGGGAAGAACCATTTGAGGATGAGAGAAAAGTGACTTACTCTGAGATCCAGTTTGAAATATATCCATGAGACATTAAGGCGAAATGCCAGAAGTGTTGATATAACCAAATGCTATGTTCTTTAATGAGAGTCAATGATAACCAAGAATAATCTTCAATTTGTGACCACACTTCTGGCGAAAGGTTATACATCTGAAAAAGATTCACAAATTTCATTCATTTATTGAAAAAAAAAAAAAAAAAAAAAAAAAAAAAAAAAAAAAAGAAAAAAAGAAGCACATCAAACAAACTAAATCATCAGATATCTATATATTAATATCTATATATTAATACTCATGTTCCTTAAAAGTACAACCATTGTCATCTTGCAACACACATTGGTTAAAAATGAGATTGTCCAAATCGTCCAGGATGAAATGCAGAAATATAAATCTGGATTATCATTATAACTGCCAATCTTTTAGAAGACATTTTTCTTTAACACTTTTAAGAGTCCTAAGTGTCAACCACTAAAATTTAAACTTCTTATTTCGAAAATTACACTTAGAGTTATCTTCCTTGGGCCGACATTTGTACAGAAATTAGGGTAATCTGAACATTAGCTGCATAAATGAGAGTAACCTCCCCTTGTTTCTTTCACTTTGAGGAAGCCTTAATAACAATTGAGTTCATTTCAAATAGTGCACAAGCACAATTAACACATTTTCGTGTTAAAAGATGCAGTTGTATTGATTCGAACAAATTTGTATTTTCAGTGCAGATTTACGGTGAAATGAAAATGGCAAACCAAAACATAAGGCTTCCTCAAAGTGAAATAAACAAGGGGAAGTTACTCATTTATGTAGCTAATGTTCAGATTACCCCAAAATAAAACTAGCGTTTGTGAAATACATGGCATGTGGACAGGTTTTTTTTATTTTGGCTAAGCATACGTTAACAATTGGTAACTGAACGTAATTCTATTTTTAACGTACGAAAGTTTTGATGAATGAGAAAAGAAAAAAAAAGTGGAAGGAATCACATTGAATGAGACTTTTAAAGAAAAGAAAAAGAAAAGAAAGAAAAAAAAAAAAAAAAAAAAGAAAAAGAAGAATTGACCAGTTGAACTTTTTGTGGGCACCACTTCAATGCAACAAAGTTATTAACTTGAAAATGAGGACCAAGTATCCAATAGGCACCCCAAATAATCAACTTAATAAAAGGTTCACATTTTAACTCTTCACCAATAATTTCCGCTTCCAAATTTTTGTAAACAAATAATTTTAATCAGAAGTTTATGGAGAAGTTGAACTTACAATAAATTAAATAAATAGATGGTTGGTATATGTAAATCAAATTAAAATTCAATAGCAAAATCTTTTTTTTAATTTTTAATCAGAAGTTTGAGTATTTTTCAACACTTACGATAAATTAAAAAAAGATGAAAGACATTTTTACACTAAAAATAGTTTTTACTTAATCAGAAAAGAAATGCAATTATGTTTATTTAAATACAAATACAGTTTTTATTAACAAAATATTTTTTATGTTTATTTAAATAAAAGGATGCTATTCAGAAATAGTATCACAAAATTTGTAAAATTTGTTTTTGTCAGATACAATATAATTGCAAAAAAAATCATCTGTTTGTTTATTTTCAAATATTTGAAAGTGGAAGTTACTGGTGAGGAGTTAAAATATGAATATTTCATTAAATTGATGATTTGTGGTGCCTATTGGATACTTGGTCTGAAAATGAAAATATAATTACCCATTCTTTTCCTTCTAATAATTTTGTGTATAACCAGTGTCTCTGTACTGTTGTAGCTTCAGCGAAATAAACATAAAACTCAAGGAACTTGTTCCAAGAGAGCACCAAATAGGGACCTACATTTTTAGATACAATATTATAATAGATAACACCATTTTCCTTTAGCCATCTGTGAAAATAAAATAAAAAAAAGAGGTTAATATGGAAATTTAAAAAAAAAAAAAAAAAAAAAAAAAAAAAAAAAAAAAAAAAAGAAAAAAAAAAAAAAACAGAAAAAAAAAAAAAAAAAAAAAAAAGGTTTTGAATGTATTTTTTTAAAATCAGAAAAGAATAAATAACTGGTACAAGTAGCATTTTTTTTAAATTCAACTATTTAAAACAATATCTTGTAACCAAAACTACATCATAATATCCTCAGGAATTGCATAGGTTTATCAATAAGTATTTAATTGATAGTCAAAATCATTAATACATCTTATTCATTAATGATTTCTCTATGAAAATCCAAGATTTGCCAAAAACAGTTCATGTTATTAGTGCTGCAATGTGTTTTATATATGACTAATAAAAGGCTTACATAATATATAGTGGGGTTATTTTGCATACTGGTTTTAACAAAACCAGGTTTAATAAATAATTACTTGGGCTTATTAATCTCTAATATTATTGTTTTATTCTACAACATATCAAAAATCAATCCTATGAATGATTTTACATATAAACCGATTAAAATATAATTAAAATAAATGTAATATTTTTATATGCGTTCCTATTTAATTTTGTTAGTCTTTCTAATTTAATATATTCAAATTTTATTTTGTCATGGTTGATTATAGGAATATTAAAACTTAAATACTTACGCCTGACAGAGGGCTCATATTCTTGTTAGTCATGATAATATGATAAGGATCAGAACTTTTCATCTAGATCAGTGGTTGCCAAAATTGGCCACAGCAAATTTCAGGTGGGCCAAGGAAATATAATTCTATATGGTTGTATCTTGATTAAATAAATATCTTATGTAAAATGGAAATATTTTTTCTATTATAATAATTTCATGGGCCACAAAAAAATTCTGGTTTCAAAGTGGGCCATGAGCTGAAAAAGGTTGGGAACCCCTGATCTAGATGATCATCTACCTCTCAACATGAACTTCAAGATCAAATGGTTATTTCCTACAAGTCTAACATAAACAAACTCTTGACTGATAAATTATTTATTTATTTATTGATCTACTAGGAAAAAAGAAGACAGAGTTAGGGTTAGTTTAATGGGAAAATAAATAATTTATCAGTCAAGGGTGGTTCCCCTTTGTTTATGTTAGACTTCTAGGAAATAACCAATCAAATTTATGATAGTTTTTGTAGAATAAATCACTCTAAATAGTCTATCTGACTGAACTGGTAGCAGTAAAATTATAATTATTTTTATAATCAACCGTGACAAAGTCAAATTTGAGTTTCATTAATCTACTAGTAAGTAAAAAAAGTGAAGTGGCCTAAAGTCACTATCAGCCAGACAGTGAGGGAGTCTATCTTCTTTTCATTAGCACTAGACTAATGAGATTGTTTTTGGCGTCTGGAGTGGAGTGCCACACCTACCAGCAGCTCCTCACTTTACTGCACAGATCCTTGTGCTACTCATATGCTGAGTAGGCAAGAGCTGGTACCAAACCAGAAACCTTATGGTTCCCAGTCAAACAACTCAACTAATCTACAATGAAACTCCAATGAGTTCATGGATTTTCATTGTAACAATGGTCTACGATGATATTGATACTTATATTTAAAAATGATTCTAATCATCATTTCATAGTTATCTATATCTATCAAAGGGAAGTTGGTGTGTATGTATGTCTGGATGAAACTATGAAAATGAAATATTTAACGACAAAGTAAATATATACACACACATTAAATATTATCAGTTCTTGGTTTTTATGCAAAAACCATGAAGATTTTTAAAATTTATATTCAAAGATATTTAAAAATCAAAATATACGTAGAAATAGCATTGAAATTCTACTTAAAAATGTTCAGCATTTGTAAATCTCAAAACTAAACAAATCAATACACCAGGTTCCCCCCCCCCCTATACCCAGGCGATGATATATATAAAAAATTTGAGGGAAAAAAAAGAATTCAACACAAATGCAAACCCACAAAATTATCATTCAGTTGCAAGTTGGACTGGATTCTCAAAGGGCATTTCAAGAATGGCGGTAATTTTCCAAATCTCATTGTTTTCAAGTTATTTTGCTGGTTTGTTGGTGGGTTTTTCAATTTTAATGGCATATCAACCCGTCTGGAGTTATGTCATGCCTAGCGGTTAGGAAGTAATATATGTTGAGTATTTATATTTATACATTTTAGTAATTGGTTTTAACAATGTGTTAGCACCTTTGGGGATCATTTTGTATGGTATTGATTAAATTAATGTCTATATTCTATGGTATAATTTTATTTCCCTAAAAAAGGACAGAATGTCCTCCATGTTGACATTTTCAAATAGATATTTCATATTGTTTGCATTAAAATAACGATTTCTGATGTGAGTAAAATACCTGCATTCTATGAATGAGTGTTTGACATGTTTCACACTGTGGTTGTTGTTCTTGTTTGAGTATATAGGAGTGGGTTAGTTTTGTGTGACCAATGCTGGTTTGAAGTTTTATATATTTTGACTTTCACAAATAAACTTACATGCTTATAAATATTTAAGAGATACTTACACATGGGCTTTTAGTGAATAGTATACAATTTGGTGCCATGCCTGCTCTGTATATGCTAAGATGCCATAGTTTTCTAAGAAACGAACTGTATAAGTATCTGCAAAAAACAGTTGATTTTACAATTAGTAACCTCTTCAGAAAATAAAATAAAAACTTTTTTTAAATTATGAAAAAAATTAGACTAATAAAAAATGATAAGTCTTAACATTTTTAAGTTAGTGAATATAGTATAATGTTAGTTCCATAAAAAGAAATTTAAGACAAAAAATACAGTTCAATAAAAACTTATATTTGATTTGAATATTGTTAAAAGAAAATTTATTAAAAAAAAAAAATTTTTTTTTAAATTAACATGAAAAAGTTGGTAATATGATTTTTTTATTAATTAAAACATTACTGATTTTTGACTGGTATTTCTTTCACCTTAATTTCAATTGTTTTGTTTTTTTACATAGTATACAACAGGGGTTGGCCACATCCGTCCCTAGAGTGATTTTCATCTGGCTCGCCAACTTAACAGCTGGACTGACTATCCAATTAGTATCGAATAGAAATATAGTAGTTCAATTCAGGTTAACCTATTAAAAAGGCCAGAGGCAAAGATTTTTTTATTTAAAAAAAAAAAAAACAAAAAAAAAACAGCTTTTTGGATAGAGCAGTTGGAGTCTGAGAAAATGAATAGTTGCAATGGAAAAAGCAAATAAAATTAAAAGAAGAAAGAAAAAATTAAAATGGTTAAAAGTTAGATTTATTTGTCATTTTATTCCATTTGAAGACATGATAAAAATCAGAGCAAAATTTATATTTTTAAAAGAAATAAAAATTGGGATTATTCAGACGATTATCCTCATCTTTATTGTTATATACGCAACATTTCATCCAATATGCCCTCTGACCTTCTTCAGGTGTTTCTTGTAATCAGGAGCCTTCATGTAACTTTGAACCAAATCCTTTATTCAATCTACAGTAGACAGTTCTCATTCTGTTAACCATGACCGGGTACAAGTGTTAAGCTTATGTTAAGTATTTTATGTTATTATCACTCTTGGTCAGGATTGAACCGGCAACCTAGAGATGATTGTCACTTAGAACTGTATTAACTCAACCCTTACATCCGTTGCACCATATGTCCGAAACGTGTATATCTTATTATAAATGGAGATTGTGTGTAACTGAAACTACATCACCACCAACGTCACAATTCCCTTAGTTGTTTACGTTATATTCTCAATGGTTATTAAATAATCATTATTTAATCTTAAATAGCATCTTATCTATTAATTAACAAAGCCTCTATTGTGGTCAAGCGGAGATGGATTTGCCTCAAAACAGCCCATGTTATTAATGCGTTTAAAATCCTGCAATGTGTGTTTTATATCATTAAGAAATAAATGTCTACATAGTATCTGGTGTGAATAATTTGCATACTGGTTTTAACAAAACTGTGTTTAATAAATAATTACTTGATGTTATTGAATTCTAATATTATTGTTTTATTCTCAAACGTATTAAAAGCAATCCTATGTATAATTTTATATTGAAATCAATTAAAATAATGTAAGAATAAGTGTAATCTTCATTAGTCTCACTCAATATATTTAATTATACTAAAATTTAAATAATTGCTAGTAACAATAAAGATGGGCGCAATAGTCCAAATAATCCAAATTATGAAGCGTCATCTGACAAATTGAGAAAAATAAAAATAAAAATGTTCCTACCTTTCACACTTCCATTTTTGAAGACATCAAAGAAAAACATAGCAGCAGTGATTGATACTAAGTGGAATATCACCAATGACCGAGGAAATGGAGGTTGTGTCATCTTATCTTGTAAATTCTACAACAACGAAAAAGAAAATAGGCTTATAAAATACACAAGAGATTTTTTTCTTTTTAAAACAAAAACCGTTACCAGTGAACACTTATAAAGGTTTGTAAAAAATGTAAAATATTAGAGGATTTTTTTTCCTCCATTTTTAGGAATTGTTCTGCACATTAATAATTCTTTAGAATTACAAGGAAATTACATTTTCACACTATATGCAAAAAAATAAAAAAATAAAAAAATGCATTTAGTTAATGATTGATTAGAAAAACAGAATGTAAAATATTTTCTATAAAAGAAAATAATAGTTTAAACAATTTCAGATTATGTGAAAGTTTGTTATGAACAGGCAAAGTAGATATCTATTATTATACAAAAGCTAAGTGAATCAAGGATTTTTTTTCTATAGGATTTTTTTCCCCTGTTTAAGTTAATGATACAAAATATATACTAAAATATTCCTAAGTTCTAGAATTGAGTTAGGTTTGAAAAAAAAAAATCCATTTTAATGGGTTCTAATTAGTCATATTTTACAATTAAGTCAAAAACTGACCCATCTTTTACTTTACATTCTGTCTGTCACCCCACCCACCCCCAGCCCACTCTCATATAGAAGGAATGACTTACCGGTAAAAATATTTGGTTGGTATAAGTGTTACTTGGATAGGTCGGCGTTATAAATTTAAAGTGCATAATACATAGTAGAGTGGATTTATTATCATAGTGTGTACCTTGATTAATTCAGTGCATTTAACCCTGAAGATCCTTATGGTGAAACTCGGGTAGGTCATTTCTGTACACACCATAATTATATATATATAGCTTGATTAACTCCTTATATATGTTAGTTTCTCTGTGAGCATAAAGGGAGAGATTGAAGAGTGTGAGAGGGAAATTAAACTTCCCACTTTATTTGTATGTTAATTTTCATCAGTAGCCAGAAGCTATATATAACACAAAGTCTCACTCTCACTCCAATCTTTCTCTTTACCCTCATAGAGAAACTAACATATATAAGGAGTAGTTAATCAAAAAATATATATATAGAGAGAGAAGTGACAGGCAGAATGTAAGGTAAGAGATGGGTCAGTTTTTGTCTTAATTATAAATATTGGCAAAATGATGTATATTGTTATTTTTTTTTTAATTCTCCGGACCATAGCTCAATGGATCATGTTTTTTCTAGTTTTCTTTTAAATATACAACAATAACAATAATAAAAGCAAGTGATATTTTAAGCCTTTTCCTTAAAATAAGATCTAATTTGTTTTGTTTTACAGCATATCAACCTCAGTGGGTCATTTAATGCTGACAAAGTTTTGAAATAAATTCATTATTTACGGATACTCAATTTTTTTTATAAACATATTTTTCTATTTAACCCATAGATGGGACCCTAACAGGTAATACCACTCTGAATCAGAGTGGACCTGGGCAATGGTGATGAATGGGTGCTCTTCATTTCCCAGATCTCCAGAACTGGAACATCACCATCAGATAGAGTAATGTCATTCCCAGGAGATGAACACCTCAGTCACAGCCTTTTAGCACATATATGATAAAAGGGTTGGGGCTTGTCATAAGGGCAACAGGGTCAGGACAATCATATAGCTGGTAGGGCTTTAAGTGACCAGCCGATTGATCAGAGGTGGCCTGTCCGACCGCCCGTCTAGCCCAAGTAAGGGCCAAAGTGGAGTGTTGCAGGTCATAGACGGCTCCATTCTTAAGCATTACAGGTTGCCACCCACAGCCAACAAGTGGGGGAGTCTTACCCCTCTGCAGTCAATGTATTCTAAAGCCCCAGCTGACAGGACTAAAATAAGATCTATGAAAAGGTTAAATTGTATGTCATGCTAGCACCTGGAAATGGAAAGTTCCTGTATTTTGTTATATAAGAAATGCATTACATTGTTTTATTTCCACAAACTAATCTTACTTACACTTTGATACCAATAATGAAATATCTGAATATGAGAAAAGAAAAAAAAAAAAGGAAAACTAATATATATATATATATATACACATACAGAGATTGATTTTTCTCGATTTGTTTAGCCTTAAATTTAAATAGGTAATCCCGCCTAATTAATTAATTATTAATTAATTAACTTTCATAAATTAGGTTCGACTTCATTTAAACACATATTCTCCCATATATATATATATATATATATATATTGTAACTCCTGGCCAAGACACATGTTAGTAAAATAAATCTATTTTATCCATTCAGAATTTTCTTTCCTTTGTTTATTTTTCTTTTCAACATACCCGCGGATTCACTTCCATTTTCAACTTGTATATATACACACACACATTTTATATATATATATATATAGTAGGTAACTCACCAGGTTAGTTGGTGTTAAATTGATTCTAAGGTGGGCCTTTTTTTAACAACATAATATTAGGTGTCTTGGTACAAGTTGAGCGCTCAATGTTTAATATTTTTGAACAGAGCAATATATTTGAAGAAAAAGGCTAAAAAAAATTGTTCATTTTAGTGGTAATAGATCTATTTCTACCCATAAGTATCTGTATATACCTATTTGGTTTGTTTTACGGTATATCAAGCTTGGTGGATCATTTAATGCCGACAAAGTTGTGAAATAAATTCACTCTTAATGCATAATACAATTTTGTTTATAAACTCATGTTTTTTCTATTCAACCCATAGATGGGACCCTAACAGGTACTACCACCCGTATATACCTATGAGTTTCATTAGACCACCAACTTTAATAATTTATATATATATATATATATATATAATTTAATCATATTAGTAATCATCTATGAAAGAATTCATAAACTATATCAACTGTCTTGAGTTTTGAGAAAGGTCATTAAAAGCCAAATAATTATTTGGACAATTAAACTCCATATTTTTATTGTTCATACAACACTTCAACTGGTAGATTTTCTGGCTGGAACAAACTTCTTTATTTATAAAAAAAGGGTCCACATTACACCTGAAGAGGAGGTGCATGTCATGTAATGGTTATCATCATAAGAAATGGACACAGCATCCAGAGTTCAAATCCTGAATGAGGCTGTTTATATTTCATGTAGTGCTAATATCCAACTATTCTCCCTCCAGCTATGGAAAAATAGTAGGACAGACTGGGTTCTTTCATCTTGGTATGATAAAAGGTCTAGGAGAAGGAAAACTGAATTCAAACCAGTTAAATTCTTTAAAAATTGGCCTACTATCACATGGGTTGGGTAAATATATATATATGTATTTTTTCACACTCAAGTTGCTGAGGCATGAAATAAACTGCCTGCATTAGTTTTTGGCAGCTGAAACACCCCATTTTTCAAAATGCTTCCTGTAATTCGACAATACTATATCTGATATACCCCCTCCCATACACATAACTGTTAGCTCAGTCAGTAGAGTATCCGGCTGGGAACTTCAAGGTTCCAGGTTCAATACCGGCCCTCACCAACTCAGCATATGAGTAGCACAGGGATCTGTGCAGTAAAGTGAGGAGCTGATGGTAAGAGTGCCACTCTGCCTCAGACACTAAAAACAACAATCTCCTTGGTCTAGTGCTAGTGAAAAGGGGATAGATTCCCTCACTGTCTTGCTTATACTGACTTTAGGCCACACTGATAACTTTATTTACTACTATGTACTATACATGAGCCTTTGAGGAGTTGTGGTGCACCTAAGCACTGTATGCAATGATTTCATTATTATTATTATACAACTAACTGAAGAAGAAGTCCACACAAAATACTAGTTTGAAACATTATGAGAACAGCAAAAGGGTCTAATTGCCTGATGAATTAGCATTTATAACTGAAATTAGAAATTTAAAAATATCTTTAAAAATGCTTTTCACTGAAACTATTTAACTGCAATGAGTAAACCTTACATCACTTTGTAAAATGCTTTTTTGTTTAAATAGACAATTGCATACAAGAAACAATAGCAACAAAACAGTAACTTAGCATGAGGCTTGATGTGAATAATTTTGATATTTCAAACTGTTGTCCTCATCTTTATTATGAATAAACAACATTCAGGCTGCTATATCCTTGGGCTTTTTTCAGGTGTTTCTTATTTACCTTAAAGTCATCAGAGATAACCTTGAGTTCATGTGTGGTTTCAGAGCATTATCATTACCACTAGTTCAAGGCGCTCCAAGAAGCAGAAAATACCTCCAGACTTATTGACAGTAATGTGATTAATATATTAGATCTGAATTTATATTAAATTCTATCAAATGATAGATATAGAAAAAAAAAAAAAAAAAAAAATTACATATTCTAAAATGGAAGAAATAAGAGGAAATTAATCAGACAGTATGTGGAGAAAGGTAGACAAACACGGGATATTGTAGACCTACAATAAACATCCATTTTTTACAACATCCTGTGTTTGTCACCTTTCTCCACATATTCTAAAATAGAAATTTCAAAATATGTCAAAGAATTCTATTACTTACCTCACAGTTTTCATCTGATTTAGAATTTGAAATGAGAAAGTCCCAACAGGAAGTAATTGTATTTTACAACTTCCTGTTGAGAATATTCTATGAACCCTAGCTATTAAAAAATCTAAACATGTTTATACATACCACATTAAAGATGAGTACTACAGTTGGAAATATCAAAATTATTCAGTAACTTAGCAGTAATCAACTGCTAATACAAATATTCAACATATACATGCAAGGATAAGTTGATTTGAAAAGCTTTTTCATATTTTTTTTTACACTAATAGCATTGCATGGAAGCATAGACAATATCTGAAACTTAGGAATGACTTAAAATAAAAGCTATCAAACAGAATACACAGCAGCATACAATTATAGTGTCCCAAAAGAAATCTACTAAACATTTATTTTAAGGGGGTAGATTTATTTATGGTACACCCTCTATAACATACAGGACAGAAAGAAAAGAAAAAATGATTTAGGAATAACTCCACAATAGAGGGTAATGTAGCATAGTATAGTACAAGCCTTGTGCACCAATGGTAGAGAACTGTAAAGCCTATGTTCATTAGAGTGATGAATGAAGTCCTAGCTGGGATGACCATTGGTGACTCCCATATTAGAGAGGTCAGAAAAACCAAGCAACACTTGACAGCTGGGCAGAGAGAGACATCAACACGCCACCACCTGAATAGCAATCAATTATTTGTTACAGTATCATAGAAATTTTTTTAAATTTCAATAAATGGAGATTAGGTGTCTATCTGTCTGTAACAGAAACTACATCACAAGTCTCTTAGTTATTTACATTATATTCTTAATGATTATTAAATAATATCTAATATTAAAGTCTCATTGAGTTAAGATTTGCCACAAAATAGTCCATGTTACTGATGCATTTAAAATATTACAATGAGACTATATCACTAAGAAATAAATGTTTACATAGTATATGGTGTGGATAATTTGCATACTGGTTTTAACAAAATCTGGTTTAATAAATAATTACTTGGTGTTTTTTATTTTTAATATCATTATTTTATTTTCAAACATTAAAAGCATTCTAATGCATAATTTTATATAGAAACCAATTAATATGAAATAAGAATAAGTGTAATCTTTTTATATGCGTTCTTATCTAGTTTTGTTTGTCTTTCTAATATCTAATTACATTAATACTTAAACCTTGAGGATGCATATTTTCGCTAGTATTAATAAAAATTAGTTTTTTTTTACTCATAAGAGTATAGTCCAGGTTTAAAATGCAATAAGGATAAACGTTTAAAAAAAAATTTTTTTTAAAGACCTTTTCTGTTATGGCATTCACCGTGGGTCGTTTGAGTCAGCTCCATCCAATGAAGGAGTAACAAGAGAATAAGAAATTTACAAGTGGTCCCCCCAAACCCTGCATGCATATCCTGGACAGGGGGAATGATTATTCACAATATGTACCTTATTAGAAAAATAAGTAAAAAAGCCCAAGAAAATTCAGCTTCAGGTTACCCTTACTGTGCCTTTTAATCTGGACTAATAAAAAAGCCCAAGAAAGAGAATACAGAACACAATCATTTCTCTGCATCAAAATCAGAAAATTTCTTAGATGAACAAAAAATTGTTCTACATGTATCAGTTTGCTGTAATTCATAGATTTGATTTAATATCTTTTAATTATTTAATTCTGAATTTCCAACATATGTTTTTGGCAATTTGTGTGTATGAGACTAATCCAAAAAGACAAGAGTTATCTTATTAGAGTAGTAATCTCAAAATACTTGAACTTAGAGAATAAAGTAATTTTCAGTCCAATTTGCAAATGAATGATAAATTGTCTGGGCCCTTCATTCATGCAGAACATATTTTACTCATCCAAATTCTAGTGGTGGAATGTTGAGATATCTACGCCCATTTGTCAATATTATTCTTGTACTGTTTATAAATTTCTTATTGGGCTAAGATTACAATAAAAAATAATAATGATAATAATAATAAAAGATGGTTTTATGATCATTTATAATAAAATGTATATCAATGTAGGATTTTTAAAAAGCAAAATAAAATTCAATCATTTTTGCAGATTATCTTTTTATTTATTTGTTTTTTTTTTCAGAAAATTTCCATTGGTGTATTCTAAGAAAACGGTTATTTCCTATAAGGCCAACATAAACAAAGGGGAACCACTCTTGACTTATAATTTATTTATTCATTGAACTACTAGGAAAAAAGAAGACAGGGTTAGGGTTAGTTTAATGGGAAAATAAATAAATAATTTATCAGTCAAGGGTGGTTCCCCTTTGTTTATGTTGGAGTTATAGGAAATAACCACACTTAGATTCAGAATGAAATTCAGCCATATTTGAAGAGAAAAGAATGAATAACACAATGTCAAAAATTAAAAATGAATTTAAGGACATTAACAAATCAAAATACATTCAAAAATATTAAGAGATTTTTTTTTTTTAGAATTCTTTTAAAAAATGAATTTATGACATTACTCATTGCAATGTTGAAAATATGAAAGCATTTTTTGCGCAACATTTCTGAATGATGGAAAGACAAAAAAAAAAGTAAATATAAAAATGAAATACATACTTTGCATATATTAAAAGCGGATTCTTTTTTTCCACCATCAACAAGGTTGCCATTGATCCCAGAGAAATAATGGAGAGTTTCATTCAAGCAAGTTTTATCAACTTCTTTAGATATTTTATTCCATTTTTCCAAAAGATGTTTCATCAAGATACTAAAAAAATAAAAAATAAAAAATAAAAATACTGCAATAATCAGCTGAGAAAAGAATTATTAATTACTAGAAGTGGCTACCCAGCATTGCCAGGGTAGAAGATGGAGTTTAAAATAAAATTTCAATGCTATTTTATGTATATTTTGATTTTTAAATATCTTTTAATTATAAATCAAAACTTGGAAGAACTTAGGAGAATCCTAGGACCAAGTATCCAATAGGCACCCCAAATCATCAACTTAATGAAAGATTCATATTTTAACTCATCACCGGTAACTTGGACTTTTTAATATTTGAAAATAAATGAACAGATGATTTTTTTGAACTTATATTGTATCTGACAAAAACAATTTTTACAAATTTTGTGATACTATTTCTGAACAGCATCCTTTTATTTAAATAAACATAAAACACATTTTGCAAATAAAAACTGTATTTTTATTGAAATAAACATTTTAGTTTGATTTACGTGAACCAACCATCTATTTATTTAATTTATTACAAGTTCAACATCTCCAAAAACTTCTGATTAAAATTATTTGTTTACAAAAATTTGGAAGCGGAAGCTACTGGTGATGAGTTAAATGTGAACCTTTCATTAAGTTGATGATTTGGGGTGCCTATTGAATACTTGGTCCAAATCTTATATATCATCAAATATGGTAATTAAATGAAAATAAAAATAAAAGCCACAGATGCTGATAGTTACATGTCCTGCGTCCCAGTTGCAGTTAGCTTGAAATGGTGGGGAGAAGAAAAAAGAAAAACACTAACAAAAACAAAAACAGTGTTTACATTACAGCAGGGTCGAACAATACCTGTATTAAACACCAAGGCCAGAAATTCTCTAAAAGGATACAGCAAAATCATATCAATGCATCCCAGGGATGCAATTCTTTTTTCCCCATTAAAAATCCCAATACATTGCACATGACAATTCAGGGATGAAAGTTATCTTTACTGTTTTTAACAGGAAATTTCCACTGCCAACATCACAAGAGAATTTCTGGCCTTGTGTTTAATACAGGTATTGCTCGACCCTGCTGTAATGTAAACACTGTTTTGTTTTTGTTAGTGTTTTTTTTTTTTTCTTCTCCCCACCATTTCAAGCTAACTGCAATGACAATTGACTGCATTCTTTAATTGAACAATTTAATTTTGTGTGAAGGGTGAGGAGATAAACATTTCAATATTTTTTTAGAAATGAATTACACAAGATAGGGTACAAAGTAGGGGTTAGATGGCTTTAGTTGTTTCAAAGAAAACTTTCTCGTCCTCCCCATTCCTCCAGTTCATAAATCAATACTTTACAATTTATTAAGAAACTTAAGTTAGGACTCATCAAATTTCCCGGGGACTCATTCATATTAAATCCCAAAACTCAATAAATTAAAAAGCTATCAGCATCACTGAAAGTTATATAACTCAAGTAAATGTTTCTGCATAGTTTAATTCTCTACAATTATTTTGTGAATGAGATAAAAATATTTTCAGTGAATTCAGAAGACTGAGAATAATAAAGAGTAAGCAAACATATTGTAAAAGAAAATATTAGAAATTATTGTTTAAATTCAGACAACATACCCAGATTGTTTAAGGTGTTTTGTATACATTTGCCGCCACAAATTGAAACAGTGAGGGTCTTGCCTAAACATGTTATTAGACATGACAGCAGCTGAAAAAATAAATTTAAAATTTCTGAAACGTTGTACAGATAACAATGAAGATGAGGACAATAGTCAGAATAATACAAATAATATTAAATAAAAAAATGTTCACAAAAAGTATGACTGTTCAATTTTTCACTGATCTCAATCCATTTACACCATGAAACAACTCTTTATCATATCATATAATGGAGATTATGTGTGTAAATGAAACTACATCACCATCATCACAATTCCCTAGTTATTTTCGTTATATTGTAAATGGTCATTAAATAATCATTTAATCTTATTTATTAACAATGTCTCTTAAGATCTGAGATAGATTTGCCTCAAAACAGCCCATGTTATTTAATGTGTTTAAGATCCGGCAATGTGTGTTTTATAAGATTTTGAAATAAATATTTACATAGAATATGGTGGGAATAATTTGCAAACTGGTTTTAACCAAAACCGTGTTTAATAAATAATTACTTGGTGCTATGAATTTCTAATATAATTGTTTTATTCTCAAAGTAGTAGTATTATTTTTTGTTTTAAATAAAAAGATATTTAAGCATTTTTCAACCGTGGAATATGAAGATAAATTTACTTTTTTTTTTTTAAATTCTTCCAAAAACTTACCTCTGTCTTCATGGTTTGTGAACAATTGGGAGTAAGTCTACTCAAATATGATGGGAAAAAGAATCTTAGCTTCTTTTCAACTTGATTTCCATAAGCAATAGCCTGAAATTAAAACAAATTTATAACAATATCACACTATGTTAATATTTTGTGCAAGTGTCTTCCTAAAATATATAAATCTTGAATTAATAAACCACATAAAATTTCTACATATTTAAGAAAATAATTTTACTAAATATTCAAAAGGTTAAAAAAAATAAAATAAAAAAATTTTCTTCATTTTTTTTAGACTTACTTTTTGCACTTCATCAAGCAATTATTTGTATTTGAATTGTAAAAATTCTATAATTTTATATTAAATTTAAAATCTCTTCATGTACATCTGTAGTTGCAATAGTTGGTTATATTTTATTTAATATACGGTTATTAAATTTTTTTAATATCTAATCAACTTTCGGCAAAGGACTAATTTTCTGTTCAATTCCCTCATCACCAAAGAAAAACTACCACAGCTTATCCGTTGAAGAGACAACTTTCTTTCTCTACTTTAAACCACTTACAGTGGCTCTCACCAACCACTGTGAACCTACTGTAAACTGCTAGCAGTGACTCTCGCACATGTCACTTGTTTACACTGAAAAAGGACTTTGATTACAATAATAATAGAACTTTATTTGAATAAATAGTGAACATTGAAATATTCCATCATACAAGTAAAAAATACCAAGAAAATTTGGTACAGTCGTGGGGGAAATTTGGTAAGCAAAGAGTTAAGAACCACCAAACTAGATGATCAATGACAGAAACTGTTACAATTCAGTGATGCTGATAGCTTTTTATTTAGTGCATCCTGGGATGTACATATTTGCTTTGAACGAGTCCCTGGGAAAATTTATGGGTCCCAACTAAAATTTCTTAATAGATTGAAGGGTTTTTATTTATGATCTGGGGAAATAACTAAAGCCGTCTAACTCCTACCTTGTAACCTATCCTGTGTTATTAATTTCTAAGAATCTATTGAAATGTATTTACAGTTATCTTGTAAATGGTAAGGGAAGAAAAAAGAAAAACACTGGAACGCATAATATGATTTTACTGCGTCCTTTTAGATTTTTGTGCGCCAGCATCTCTGGAATAATAACACTTTCAAATTAATTTCCATATCTCCTAGGGAATATTTAATTGCTATGTCCTATAAATAATTTCCTCTTTACAAATAAAGATACAAAATAATCCTTCCATAATCCTATAAGCAAACTATCTACTTTAATATATTCATACCTGTAACTTAATGGGCTAAATATCTATTGAATATGATTTTTTTTAAACATTAAACACAGGTCAATAAAATAAACTTACCTTTAATTTTGGATATAAATTTTTCAATTTTTTTTTCAAGTCAACCTGGATATTTATGCTTGTGTCATGAATCAGGTCAAAAATGTTGAAATATTCCCGAGCAGAAATAGCGCCATATGCAGATGAATGGTTCTTAAATGAGCTGAAGAAAAAATAATTTAATAATTATACAAATGGTTTGAGGACAGAAAAGAGAGAGAGAGAGAGAGAGAGAGAGAGAGAGAGAGAGAGAGAATGAAAAACGGGGAAAGAAAAGACAGAATGAAAACGGGGAAAGAAAAAAAAAAAAAAAAAACAAATGAAAACGGGAAAGAAAAAAAAAAAAGACAGAATGAAAGGGAAAGAAAAAAAAAAAACAATGAAAACGGGGAAAGAAAAAAAAAAAGAATGAAAAAAAAAAAAAAGACAATGAAAACGGGGAAAGAAAAAAAAGAAATGAATGAAAACGGGGAAAGAAAAAAAAATGAAAACGGGGAAGAAAAAAGACAATGAAAACGGGGAAAGAAAAAGAAAAAAAAAAAGACAATGAAAAATGAAAGTGAAAAACATGAAAACAAGAAAAAAAGACATTTTTTTAAAAGTGAAAAGTGTCACTTACTTGAGCAAAGTGTCTAAATAGTCAACAGGATAAGATGCAACAGTTATAGTACGGAATCCGAGTGAAGATATCATCACTTCTTGCCAAACTGAAATAATAAAGTTATATTCAATCAGATATAAAAAAAAAATCATAGTGAAGTGTAAGATCAGCTATAAAACATGGCTGTGAAATGATGAGCAAAATAAGCTAAAACAATGTTTATAAACCTTTTGAGCAAATGCCCACCCAAAATATTTGGGATACTTTCTACTGCCCCCAAACTCTTATATAAGTCATTGCCCCCTTGTAACATAGGCATCAAATTGAGATATATGACAAAGCAGTACCTATATGAGGATATACATTCTTTAGTATACTTAGGTACGACTTCTTGTTTTAATTATCTGCCGAGGTTGTAGGGCTGGCATTCTCTCTGTTCTTTCGGGTTTAGAACAATTTGGGATCATTTTGGGTCCTTTCTGTTTTGCATCCATAGTTAGTTTTGTAACAAACACAAACTTGATTTTTTTTTTTTTTCAGAGCTTTTTATTTTATTTTGACCCAGGAAAATGACTTCAGAGGACAGACCCTTATCTTGTATCTGTCCTCTGCAAACATTTAGCCAACTCTCTCCATCTATTTCCTTTGAATACTTAAAGCCAGACTCCCAAACTTTTCACTAGTTGTTTCACTTTTTGTACTGTTGTCCTGGCATAGCCAATCAGAAGCCAAAATCAGTGACTTCGACATCATCATTCACATGTCAAACTAATTCTGGGATTTTTTTTATTATTAATTACACTTGCAGGACATCTCTTTCCGTTGGTTGGTACATAAGCCATGCCATTTTCATATAATTTATATCCGTGAATCCACCTAAGACAAGGGAATGTCCGATACAAAACCTCCACTGCCTAATGGGTTTACCTCATCTCAAGGAAAGGCTAGGGAGTAAATCCAGAAAACAAATCAGGAGCCAGAGTTCCTAAGGTGGTTTGATGCTAAAATCAATGCTACCCAGAAACTTCTGCAACACTACCACTGCATTGGTTCCTTACCTTTCCTTTAGGTCATAGCAGCAGTGTGGAGTGGGGGGGTGCTACTTGGGCAACATCTCATCCTCCATATGAACCTGCCCTGGCTATGTAGTTTTAAAAAAATGTTGTTTTTTGAATTGGACACTACTCCCGTCTCTTGTAGACAGAAGGACGACAACATATGTCAATCCTCTGCTGATGTCACACACTGACTTACACACTTATTATTTTATACTCTGACACCCCTTTACAGAATGGTACAAACCCCATTAGGAAACATTGCTGTAGCACCATTATTTGAGGATGGATCAACTTCAATTTTTTTGTTTAAAAGATGATGGTTGCTGTTACACTATTTTAAATATTAAATCAATATATTCAGCAGTTGTAAGAGAGAGAAAGATTTAATCGAATACAATATGTGTGTTACTATATAAAAATTATAAGTGAATCCGACAGTATATCAGAAGAAATTAAAAAAAAAAAACCCAAAAAAACAAAAAAAACAAAAACCACACAAATTTTATTAATTAATGTTGTATAAGATCAGAGCCGATCTGTTATGTAACAAAGAAAATGTTTTTTTTGATAAATATGACTATTTTCTTCATTACATAACAGATTGCTCCGATGATGATCTTATACAGATTGAAATATTGCAATATTAGCCAATAAATACAACATTAATTAATAACATCTGTGTGGGTTTTTTTTTTTTTCAATTTCTTCTGATATATAAAATTGTAAAAGCAATTTCTATTTAAAACATGTCTAGAAGAAATATGTAACTATTTTCTCACTTTTTAATCCACTGCATAGATCCTTGAATCCAGCTTGTCCTATGGCCCAAAGTATCGACAAGCAACGTAATGGACGGTTCTGATGATTCTTCAAAAGTTCCATATACTGAAAGAAAACATATTTTATTAACAAAGTGTAATGAAATAAAGAACATGAAACAGAGAAAACTTATTTAGGCTTTTTTATTCAGCAGTCTTGGCTAATGGAAACCTATTGGATTATATGAGAGGACGTGGTCTAATGGTTAAAGTCGTGGGAAATGGACTTGTCGACCCGGTTCAATTCCTGGATGAAGCTGTTTGCATTTCACATGGTACTAATACCATTGGGACAGGTTTGAATCCAATATATAATGGTTATTGTCACAGGAAATGAAAATATATATATATATATATATATATATATATATGAGAGAGGGGACACTTATTCAGAATACTTGGCAATCCGCTGGGAACAGAAAGAGAACATTCCCAACACGATGAAGAGAAGTAATATCACGAGGATGGGGAAGTTCTTTATTCTACAAACTAGAATAAAATCATTTTATTGATTCAAGATTCAATTTCATCATTATCATCAGGTCACGCTCTGGGCACAGATTCCCATGACCCTACCCTCTCTCAAAGCATCCCTGTTGATCATTGCTCTTGGTAGATCCTCTGTGCGGCATCCAGAATCTGCACAGAGCTGATCAATGTGTTACATAATTCATGGTAGCTTATGAATTATGTAAGTAGTGTAGATATAATTTGAATTGAGTTCGTTAAAAATTCAAATCAGAGAGTTGAGTGGAAAGTTACTGCCGACCGTTATGATTGACATGTGGTAACCTCCTCTTGACCCCCTGAAAAACACACCAGTAGAAGCGTGTGAACAGAAGTTTTAGTCAGTTGCGGCCAGTCACTCACTGAGAGAAGATGTTCTCTCAAGATGTCGCTTCTCACTACACGGTTTGGAGCTGAGATTGTTTTAATAAAGAAAATAGAAAAACAACAAGTCTTAATTAAAACAAGAAATGCAGAGACAGCCCAGCTGAGAAGGAAGAAATCAACCCAAAGAAAACAGCCCAGAAATGAAAATGACAAAGCAGAAAAGTAAGAACCAAATCTATCATCCCCCTCATCTGTCTCTCTCTCGTCCGCCATTTATATACCCAATATGTGAATGGGTATATAACAAATGTAGGTCTTTGATAGTCAATCCACCCTGCTACATCCATGTATAAATGTCAAATGTCATTTATGAGTTTGTCCTTACTCTCCAACAGTGTCCGACATGTCTTGTTTGCCTAACCTGGATGGTTTTTGAGATATAAGGCAGGTGACTGGGTAATCTGAACATTAGCAACATAAATGAGAGTAACCTGCTCTTGTTTGTTTCACTTTGAGGAAGCCTTATGTTTTGGCTTGCCATTTTCATTTCACTGTAAATCTACACTGAAAATATGAATTTGTTCGAATCAATACAACTGCATGTTTTAACACGAAAATATCATAAAATGTGTTCTTAATTAGGCTTGTGCATTATTTGAAATGAACTTAATTGTTATTAAGCTTCCTCAAAGTGAACTAACAAGCTCATTTATGTAGCTAATGTTCAGATTATAAGTGACTGTATAGCCGCTTCTTTGTAGGGTGCTGATTCTAGGGTTTATTCAATGCAGCATCTTTGTGCAGCTCCCATCTATTTTATTTTCCAAGCGCTTCATTAAGGTCCATGTGGTGCAGCCGTACAATAGTACTGACATAGCTACTTGCTTATAACAAGACTATGGGTAAATAGTAGGGCAAACTGGGCTCTTTAACTTCAGTACGGCAACCAGTTTAAGAGAAGGAAAAACTGAATTCATGCCAGTTGTAAACCTGGAGAGGGAGGGGCATGACAGGCTATTCATGCCTAAAACAACATCCAAGTATCATATTTGAGTTAGAGTTTTGTTTAACGGCATATCAACCTGTGCGGGTCATTTAATGCCAGAAAGGGTTATGTAGAATTTGTTTTTCATATGGGCTTCAGTCTTTAGAGTAACAGTTTTATATGGTGGTATTCGGTTATATTTGACCAGATTTGGTGAAAGAATCGGTTTGGTTAGATCTTGTTGAAGGGGGGGGGGGTTAGATAATTTAAAATGTCATCTGGTTTGATATTTTGGAAGAGAGGTCTCTTAAGTTTTTTTTTGTCTGGTAATATTTGGTGCAGCTTTGTCTGAAACTGTTACAGTTTAGGAGGATGTGTTTAATAGCAAGCTGTACCTTGCATGTTAAGCATACTGACGCATCCTCTCTTTTTAAAGGTGAGAATGGGTGATGTGGGTGTACCCAATATGCATAGAAGTACATGCCCCAGCATAAATTCTCACAGGCATCTATCAGAGAGACATCAATAAATAAGAATTTTCATTTATTTTATAAAATACAAATAAAGTTGCATTACCTGAGGGAGCTTGGACAGAACAAATTCTGGTTTCTCTTTAGCTAATAACTGGATGAATATTCGGTAACCATATGTTCCAACACCTACAAAATAAAAGATATATATATATATATATATGGGTGTGTGTGTGTGTGTGTGTGTGTGTGAATTGAAAATGGAAATGAATACGACAATATGTTGAAAGGAAAAAAAATATTGAATGGATAAAATAGATTTACTAACACATGTTTTGTTCATGTACACATGTATTCAATTTATTATTATTTTAAATATAAAATAAAATAATAATAATAGTAGAAAGTTATAAAATATTTAAGCATACAAAGAATAACGGTCTTCATCAGAATAAAATGTTTGGTATTTGAAGTTAAAACTGTCAAAACACAGAATTTTGAAGTATTCGAAAAAAGAAAAAGAATTTTTTTTGAAATTATTTGAGAGAAGGCTCCACAGCGTCACACAAATATCACTGTTTTCTCTAGCTGTGGAGCATTCTCTCAAATAATTTCAAAAAAATTCTTTTTCTGAACACTTCAAAATTATCTGTATTTTGACCGTTTTAACTTCAAATATCAAAGGAAGGTCGTTATTCTATTTTATCCATTCAACATTTTCTTTCCTTTATTTTTCCTTTCAACATATATAATATATATATAACATTGTTGGCATGTGGTACAATGCTTATCAACATAAAAATGCACATGGTGACTGGACAAGGAAGTTTCCATTTCACATAGCGCTAATACCCTTGCAAACGGTATAAATCCAACTATTCTACCGCCAGCTATGAGTAAAATAGTAGGGCAGACTGGGTTCTTTAACTATGGTCAGGCAATCGGACTAGAAGGAAAACTAAATTCAAACTTGTCCTAGACTGGTTACTTAGCCACGGTTAAAGAGCCTAATCTACCCTACTATATACCTATAGCTGAAGAGAGAGTAGTTAGATGCATACCTTTCCCAAGGGTATTAGCATTATGTGAAATGCAAACAGCCTAGTCCAGATTTGGACTGGTTGAGGAATCCATTTCCCATGACTAACCATTACACCATGCATATATCTATCATGACTCATACATTGTTCATTTTCCTGACACTTTTACATTATTCTATATACAAAGGTGAGTCAAAAGATAATGCACACAGTCACTGTTTCTCTCAATCGTAATGTTCCACCTTTAAATGAGAGCATGTAGCCCTGCCCTGTAAAATTCTGTTGACTGTTCTTTGAGCCACTTCTTCACTACAGATTTCATGAGAATAATGTTTGCCTCTCAAATCCTCTTTCATTGTCGATCGGCAAGTTGAGTTTACTCGTCCGATTCTTTCTCCGAGCCTCGTTAGGGTCCCAATCTAGGCCTCAGTTTTATAAAAAAAAACTCCACATGAAATAAAGAAAATGGCATTACTTTTTGACTCATCCTTGTACCATACATGCACTTTTGAGCAGTTGTAGTGCACCTGAGCACTGTACATAATATCATTATATTATAAATGAATTGAAAAAAAAAACAAAAAAACCCCAAAAAAACAAAGTTAAAAAATGAGAACAGGATACCCCGTGGACTGAATAAAGGGTTAGGTTCAAAGTTCCGTGATGGCTGCCAATTACGACAAGAAATACCTGAAGAAGGCCGGAGGGCACATCGGCCGAAATGTTGTACAGATAACAATGAAGATGAGGACAATAGTCCATATTATGCAGATAATACTAATCATCAAGCTTCATCTCCAAAATTCAGAGAAATAAAGTTATAAAAGGTGTAATATTAAAAAAAGATTAGATTTACCTTTGGAGGATTCATTCAGCATACAATGGATGGAATGCTGGAAGATTAGTTCTTGGACTTTAGCAGGACATTGACGGACAGCTGAGGTCAAGTATTTTTTCACGTCACTCCTCAAGAAGCAAATTGGAAAATCTGCAACAATGACAAAATTAAAGTATACTTTCAGGAAATTAATTTTAACATTAATCCACTGCATACCTATATTATACAAATAGATTAATGATGAAAAAAAAAAGAAAAAAAAAGACATTTATTCTATACTAGAAGTGGCTACCCGGCATTGCCTGGGTAGAGTGGGGGATTTTTAAAAGTTAGTCTCTCAGATTCATTATTACTTATCACAAGTTAGATCCTCACTGAATGCCCCATAAATCCCTACGTAAATATATAACAATATGGTAAGAAATTTTAATTCAATAATTTACAATTTTAAAAAAATATATAAATAATTAATAATCATATTCAATTACCTTTGTGACTATACAAATTTTTAAATATAATATTATATATAAATCATTATTTTTGCTCAAAAACCAAGCTCTAGTGATATGAATATATATTATATTGTCGTTAAATTGTTTTATTTCCAAGTTTCCTTTGGACATACATATACACACAACTGCCCTTTATATATGTATAGATGATAAATATTCATATTTTAACAAAGTCTTATTGATATACATGGCAGGTTTAGCTCAGTCAGTAGAGCACTTGCCTAGAAATCACAAGGTTCCTGGTTCGATATTGGCCCTCGCCAACTCAGTGTATGAGTAGCACATGGATCTGTGCGGTAAAGTGAGGAGCTGACGATATGTCTGGCACTCCACCTAAGACACGAAAACAATCTCCATGGTCTAGCGCTAATGAAAAGGAAAGACTCCCTTTGCTGTCTGGCGGATACCGACATTAGGCCACCCCATTGACGATTGATATACAGGGTGGTCCGAAAGTCGTGTCACCCCTACATATTGTTCTAAATTTCATTATATTTTGTTTTAATATGTAAGTTATGTAATTATTTCACCACTAAAACATTTTAAGATTAGATTATTTGAGATTTTCGGGTGATTATGGAATTAGTTTAACTTAAAAAATTATATATATATATATATATATTAGACAAAACGTGATCCGTTGGGTCACCCAATTGAGCTCTGAGTAGATAATTGGGATTAGGGAAAAGCGAGTTTGCAAAGCGAATTGAATTTTTTAAAATATATACTCTCGGAGAATAAAAGAATTAAAAAAAAAAATAAACCATTAAAATCATTTGCATGAGTAGCACAGGGATCGGTGTGATAAAGTAAGGAGCTGATGGTAGGTGTAGCACTCCACCTCAAATGCTAAAAACAATCTCCTTGGTCTAGCACTAGTGAAAAGGGGATAGACTCCATCACTGATTGGCTGATATCAACTTTAGGCCACCCCAACGATTATAATTTTTGTTTTAAATAAGAAAAACTTGTTTCTGAATTACCTTTTGGTTTGTCTTTAAAGACTGGATCTTTTTCTGGAAACATATCAAGTTCAAGATTGAGATACGAGGACAAATCTTTTAACCAAATTTCAGGATTATTTGGAAAAGTGGCTTGGTCTTTAGTAAGGATGCCTTCCAAAGTAGATTTGTCAAGCTGTTAAGAATTTAAAAGAGAGAGAAAAAGATTTAGAAAAGAAATTCAATGTATTTATTCTTTATTTGCAATCTCAAACAAACAAGCAATTATATTTTTACCAACTTTATTGGCAATGTTTGAAAAAAATACACAAAATTTACATAAAAATTAAAAAAAAAACAAAAAAAAACAAAAAAAAACACTAAGAATTTGCCTGAAACAAGAGAAAATTCTATGTTTAACTCTTCACGTCCTATTATTAAACATACTTAGAAGTCTTTGATTTAAGGGAAATATGTTAGGTAACTTTAAATGAAAAGACCATTTTAGCCATTTCTTGATAAATCCGTATAGGAATGGGGCTCTGGACTTGAAAAATTCTGAACAGGATGTTAAGAGTTAATGTTAACACATTTTCTTTTCCAGTCAATGGCATTTCTATACTTGAAAAGAAAAAAAAAAAAAAAAAAGAAAAAAAAGAAAAAAAGAAAAAAAAAAAAGAAAAAAAAGAAAAAAAAAGAAAAAGAAAAAAAAGAAAAAAAAGAAAATAAAGAAAAAGAAAAAAACATACATAAATTTTTGAGTTGTTAAATTTTGAGATCATTTGAATGAGAATTAAGTTATTAAATTACAAAATCATAGTTTTTTTTTAACAACCTGTATTTACTTCTAGACTTTTAAAAAAGTCCTTTAAATATCTAAATATCAATTTATATACAAGTTATTATGAAATAATTATCTGGAAAACATTGCTTTAGCATATATGATATAGATTTTAGAATTTTTTATTATTATCTTTTATTCATTTTGCATTGTATTACTCACAAAATTAATATGAAGTTTTCATAAACATGTTAACTTTGAATATATTTATATTTCTTTCTGATAAAGATTAAAATCATTATTACTAGTAAATATATGCACCCTCCAGGTTCAAGTATTTAAATTTTAATGAAATGTTATATTAAATTAGAAAGGCTAATAAAACTAAATAAGAATGCAGATAAAAAAAAATTTGAAATAGAAGGGGGGGGTATAATTGAAACAGAACAACTGAAACTTGCTCTTCCAGTCACTCCTGTTTTTCATTGCTAAAGTTTCCTAATTTAGATATTTAGTTGAAATAGGAAGTAAAGAATAAAATTACAGTTATTTATTTATTTCACACGTGTGTGTGTGTGTGTGTGTGTGTGTGTGTGTGAAAAAAAAATTTTTTTCCATATCTAAGCTTAATTCAACTATGAAAAAATATAACATCTAATTAAGAGCAATCTAGGTTTGTAGACATCATTACTTTATTTCTAATTGATCACAATTGTGCACACACATTTAAATTAATTCAACTGCAGAATTATATAACATCTGGGATTGGCACAGTTATCAAGACAACAATTTATTATAAGTTGTTCAGCTGTGCACATCATATGCAAAAAAAAAAAAAAAAAAAAAAAAAAAATTCTAATTAATTCAAATCAACACAAATAGTTGTCACATTTGTATATATGAAGTATGTTCTAAACTTATCGACCCTGAAACTTTATTTACCAAGACAGATATGAACAATGAATAAAACATTAATTTTCTTCAAAATTAGTATTCATAATATAAAACAATAAATGTTTTAATAATTAATTTATAAGGATTGTGCACTGTATAACTTTACAGACTAAACTAGGGCCATATAAAGTTTAAATTCATCTGGAGTCAGTGTTGGTATAATTTTACTGATTCCAAGCATCTTTTAATTGCTTTCAGATCCAACTCCATATTCCTGCTATTTTCCCATAGTTGAGGAGTAAGAGAAGGATTCCCACCCCAGGGCATTAGCATGAAATCAAATGCAAATGGCCTCATCCAGGATTTGAACTAGGTTTGTATATTCCATTTCCTGTGACAATAACCATTATATATTTACCAATCCCTCCACACAAGTAGGAAGTGACACAAGGTCAATTTCCTAAGTGGAGTTTAACATGTTTGAATTCACAGTTTTCCTTCTCCTAGACGAGTTACCTAGCTAAGGTTAAAGAGCCTAATCTGCCCTACTATTTCTCCATAGTTGGAGGGAGATTAGTCGAATTCATACCTTTCACAAGGGTATTAGCACTATGTGAAATGCAAACAGCTTCCTTTCCTTCCTCCATTTCCTTCGTGCTGTGGATCACAACTTAAATATATAGACTCTTTGAGTCTGCATGGACTGAATCGGCCAATCAACACGCTCGAATGGTTGGTTTAAAGGCCTTGGTGGAAAGGCATTCAGTTGCTTATGTTTAATACTGAGGAACACAAGGATCATAGAATTCTACTCAACACAGATCAAACTTAATGCCACAAGGTATTTCCACTGTTAAGTGCTTTCACCTGTAGCCTAAAAATGGCCCAAAGAACTTTAAAAAAAAAAAAAAAAATAAAAAAAGAACGAGACTAGTTTGCTAACCATTACACCATGATGGGATGCCCTTACCTTTGGGAAGTGTATGAATCTAACTATTCTTTCTCCAACTATGGGTAAATAGTAGGGCAGACTGGGCTCTTCAACCTTGGTATGGTAACCAGTCAACAGGTTTGAATTCAGTTTTCCTTTACTTAGAACAGAAAAACTCAATTCAAACTTGTTAAAACACCTCTTTAAAAAAATCATCTTGGGTATTACATAAAAAAAATAATTACTGTATTTGACGGCATATAAGACGCACCCCCATTTCAGCAGGTCAGATTCAGGAAAAAAAGTTTTAGTGTATTGTTTTTTCTTCGCCACTATACGCTCCTGTTAATCTTGATTATAACAATACCAGCAATAATATAAGGATGCATGGAGTTTAGGGTAGGTAAAAGTACTGAGCGTAAGCTGGGTTAGTGAGCATCATAGAGAAGATTAGCCTAGGCCTATGGGAGATCTCAAACTTTACCTATGATATATAAGACACAGTGCAATTTTTTTAGCGAAAATTTTGGATAAAAGTGCGTCCTATATGCTGTCAAATACACTATATATAAATTAATCATATCGGGCATGTATTTATTAAAACTTGTTTTAAAAACCACTGGTTAAAAACCACCTCTTTAAAAAAATTTATTTTGGTGTTACATAAAAAAAATAAAAATAATTACTTTTGCCAAATATGAAAAACAATAGAAAAGAAGAAAATTACCAGGACGATGGCTTCTTCAACACGGTAAATTTTTTTAGTTTCTGGTTCTTTCTTTTTCTTAACATTTCCATTCTTCTTGTGGTTATTGTCCTGTTTTGATTTTGAAGAATTATTAGATTTCCCTGATTTAGCTGCATTGTTAACTTGGTTTTTGTTTGACTTGTTCTTCATTAAAAACACATCAAATATCGACCGATCTTTGGAAAGAGCATCTGGAAAAAAAATTAAAAAATAAATATATATTAGAATACACACCAAATCTAAAAATTTGCAAAGCATGAAATTTTACACCATGTTTACAACAATATAATGCAATACACCCACCTTTTATAGCTACAATGTTTGTTTTGTTTTACGGCATATCAACGTTGGTGGATCATTTAATGCTGACAAAATTTTGGATTCCTAGCGATAGTTTGGTAGAAAACATGTATATATGTATAGATTTTAACTATTACTCATATTTTTTTAGTACAATCCCACTTCTTTTAGGAAATGTAAAATCCTAAATGGTCTTATTTTCATGAAGTTTTTTCAAATTATTCGCTTAGTAGTATTTTGTTCACACTAGATCAAAGTCTACACACTCTAGCAGTATATGTTATAGCTATCAAAAAAAAAAAAAAAAAAAAAAAAAAAAAAAAAAATCCTCATAGCATTTAAGATATCTGTGAAAGTGTCCTTGGCTTCTATCCAAGAACTGGAACCAATTTGATGATAACTACATAAGATCAAAAAACTACTATTAAAGAAGAGTGGGCTAGTTTTACGGCATGTCAATTCTTGTTGGGTTATTTAATGCCAATGTTTTTATTTCAAGCAATTATATAGTTTTTAAGAAACCATTCCTATTTAATAATGATCCTTTATACACAGCTTATATAGTATCAAGTATTCATATCTAACAGTTTTTAAAAAGATCCATTTGACCCAGAGATGAGACTTTTAAAAGTAATACCACTCCCGGTCAGAGTGCACATGAGAATAATGGCAATGAACAGATACTCCATACTCCCCAGAGTTCCAGTTTGGTTTGGTTTGTTTTACAGCATATCAACCTCAGTGGGTTATTTAATGCTGATAAAGTTTTTAAATAAATTCATTCTCAATTTTTTCATAAACACATTTTTCTATTTAACCCATAGATGAGGGACCCTAACAAGTACAACCACTCCTGCCAGAGTGGACCAAGGAGTAATGGTGATGAAGGGGTGCTCCACATTCCCCAAACCTGGAACCTCACCATCAGATAGAGTTTAACGTCATTCCCAAGACATGTAGATCCTCAGCCACTGCCTTCTAGCATGCATATCATAAAAAGGGCTGGGGTTGCCATAAGGGCAATAGGGTTGGGGCAATCATATAGGTGCTAGGCATGACGTGACCTGCCAATTGATCGGAGGAGGACCGCCCGTCTAGCCCAAGAAAGGGTCAAAGTGGAGTATTGCAAATCATGGACTGCTCAACCACCTGGGTTCTATCCTTAAGCATCACGGGTCGCCACCCACGGCCAATAGGTGGCCCCATTGAGAGAGTCTTACCCCTCTGCACAAGGCACAGTCGGTGCATTCTAACACCCCAGAGGACAAGTCAAGTGAATTTATATGGTAAATTTATACAGGCTTGCATATCTACTTCACCAAAATGCCCATGAGAAATTTATGATTCCATCTCTTCTCCCCCAGAAATGGGCGAATAGTTGGGCAGACTGGGTCCTTTAGCCTTCGTAGGCAACCAGTCTAGGGCACTGTCAAAGAAGAGATCTGCACATTGTTATGCCCAGGTGGGGAGGGGGGGGAATGACTTTCTGCCAAAAATGTTACACTATTCAACACTGTCTCTGCATTTATACAAAAAAAAATGGACAAACCACATAAAAGAAAGTACATTTAGAGGCACTCATGGTGTTATGGTTATCATAGGAAATGAACCAGAATTCAAAACCTGGATGAGACTGTGTTTCAAATATCTTCATATTCAGGTCAATAAGCTGAATAAAGTTTGTTGAATTAGCTTTGAGTATAGTTATTTACTAAGCGTAGCTCAGATGCGGCACAAGGCCAGAAGTATGGGGCACCCAGTGAGAATTGAACTCACTAACAATGGTTTCTAATCTAGCTTGCTAACCATTACACCACGTGAGGTGCCCATTAGCTTTGAGTATAAGATGTATGCCAAATTCCCACTCATATTTATGAACTTTCCCAATAGCAGCAGCAGCAGGCATTTCTGGTCAAAATAGCCAATGAGAAACAATATAGAACTAATTTAAGGCCATTGGTATTTGTGCTGAAATCAATTGCAAATTGGTCTTTCTGCAATTAAAACCTACAGAGGAGGAATATAAGTAATACTACAAACTTTCTGCTACTAGGAGTATCTACTAAAAATACAATCTGTTCTAGTTGAAGTAGAGACTATAAAAGAAGTCTAAGAGAGAGAGAGAAAAGGATTGGAAATATAAAGAACTCAACTCAACAACACATATATTCAACACTTAAGTAATACCAATGTTTAAGATATATTCAGAGCAAATAAAATTATTCCAAATTGAAAGAGAATAGGTTGGTGTTGACATTCATGAAAATCAATAATGCTAAGAAGTTCACAATATTGACATTTACTGAGGCTTCTTTTGAAAACCTTCCAGGTTTTGTGTGTGTCTCTCTCTCAGAGAGAGACAGAGAGACAGAGACACAGAGAGAGAGAGAGAGAGAGTGAGACACACACACACACACACACAGACAGACACAGAGAGAGAGAGAGAGAGAGAGAGAGAGAGACAGAGAAAGAGGATACTTGATATTATCTGACAATAAAGGAAATATAGTGTCTTATTCATTTGCATCATGGAAGAGAATAAAGAATATCATGAGATGCTTATAAAGGAGTTGGTTGTTTGATTCTGAAAGAAACAAGTGGAACAGAATTCCTACTTAAAAATAAACAATTGCTAACAGAAATGGACAGATAACAAAGTCAGTGATTCACTGTATTCTTTCAAGAACCATCAAGAAAGAGGGATTCTTTGTGAAGCCATTATCAAAATATATTCTCCCATAAATTTGGTATGAGCTCTCTAATTGGTGATTTAAATTAACTTTCACTACTAATTTAGCTGATAAATGCGGACATTTTCAAATTTGCGACCTTAATCAGTAAAATTTGCAATTTCTCAAGTATTTCTGAACCAATCTTTAAAATATTTATATGGTTGAAAATAAAATAAAAGAATCTTTCTAAATATGTAACTTTTATGTGTTATTTGCATTATTTTTTATGGCTAGTTAAAACGGTATTATTTTTAAACAAACTTGTACATGCTACATGCAGACTTTGTTAAAATAAAACTATATAGAGTTATTCTATTTCTTGGATGTAATACAAATAGCAAGTATTTAAAAAGTTATTTTTAAGTTCAAAGTGATGTTATTTATATAAATTAATACTATATATGTGTATATATTACATATTAAAATGAAAATGTTGAATAATCTTGTGGTAAACTTTAAAAATATATTTTTTTTAAATCTTGATATCTCTACTTTTTATTCCCCAAATAATGGGTTCAAGCAAGGAGATACATAAAATTTAAGTGCAGAATCAGAAAGAACATACAATCTTACATAAGAATGCAAAGTTTTATCAAAATTGTTCCAAAAATAAAGAAATGGTGAAGAAATTACTAAATTTCTGGTTTTCAATTAGTCCGTGATTTGACATTTTTTAAAAAACAAAATCATGTTCACTTTTGTACACCCAATTTCAGGGCTTTAAATTCTCATAACATTTGAATCACTGGGGATATTTGCATAATTCACAGTTCTGAACTCCATTTACAAAGCTCTATAGAACTAATGTGATTAAATAACAATAACTTCAAATAAATAAAAAATCAACTGGGAATGCTACTACTCAGCATATAAGCAATGATTGTTTGCCCGCAAACTAGATCTGTTTGTGATCGTAAAAATATATAAACAAACCTATGTATTTAATAGTTTAAAAACACCAGTTCCACTAGAGCAGCTGTCAGTGGCCGAGGGGATAAGATATCAGGCTGGCAAACAGTCAGTCTGAGTTCAACCCACAGGATAGTTGTTGTGTAGCCATACTGAAGAGGCGTGAAACACTGAAACACGTGTCTGTGGATGACATTATATATATATATATATATATATATAATATATATATATATATAATAAATAAATAAATAAATAAAAAAGTAAGTAAAAAGTTAAGTCATCTGGGTGGCCTAAAGTCGGTATCAGCCATACAGCAAGGGAGTCTATCCCCTTTTCATTAGCACTAGACCAAGGAAATAGTTTTTGTCTGAGGTGGAGCACCACACCTTACATCAGCTCCTTATTTTACCACACAGATCCCTGTGCTACTCGTATGCTGAGTTGGCGAGGGCCGGTATCAAACTAGGAACCTTGTGGTTTCTAGCCGAACGATCTACTGACTATATACATATATATATATATATATATTATTACTCTTCTTCAAAACTCATTCAAATACCTTGGTATTTAAGTCAATCAGCTGACATAATATACTAACAGAGCTACCCAGTGTTGCACGGGATTTAAGAAGATAAAAATAAATCTTATCTATACTCGTATATAGATTAAAAATTTTTTTTTTTATATATATTTGTTTTTATTATCTTTGATTCTTTATATATTCTTGTTTTTAAGTTGTTTATTTTTATTATTGTTAGTATTTTTTTTTTTTTGCTTTTTATTATGTTTTATCTTTAATTAATTTGATTTATTTTTTAATCATATTTTATTTAATTAATATATCATATTTTTATTTAGCTTTTCTTATAGGAAATGAGAGGTATTTCTTAAGTCAGCCAGAATCACAAATATTAAGGCTAAACTGCAAAAGACTCATTTCTGATAGACTGACCTAATGGTATAAATTGAAGGAATTATACTGTTCAGTTGGTAGAGCGTCCAACTTGGAACCACAAGGTTCCAGGTTCAATACCAGCCCTCGTCAACTCAGCATATGAGTAGCACGGGGATCTGTGCGGTAAAGTGAGGAGCTGATGGTAGGTGTGGTGCTTTACGTCAGAAGCCAAAAATAATCTTCTTGTCTAGTGCTAGTGTCTGGCTGATACTGACTTTAGGCCACCCTGAGGAATTTACTTTTTTTACTTCATTTTTTCAACAGAATTATAAATTTCAAAAATGTAGAAGAAATGACCCAGTCTTCTCAATGATAGTCAAACAACCTGTAAAATGGTGAACTTTATTTAGTGTTTCAGATTTGTTTTAACTTCCAACCTAAATTGTACTGACCAAATGTAACCCCCCCCCGATATAATTAATCACCTCTATAACTACCATAAACCCAGTACCGACTTTAGCCCCACCACCACTTACTTATACTGTTAGTAAGTATGGAGGTGTATGGTCTAATGTTTAGAGTCTTAGGAAATGGTCTCGTCGACCCAAATCCAAATCCTAGACAAAGTTGTCTGGATTTCACAGTGCTAATACCCTTGGGAAAGGTATGAATCCAACTATCCAGACTGGTCTCTTTAACTTTGGCTAGGTCACCAGTCTAGAAGGAAAACTCTGAATTCAAACCTGTTAAACTCCACTTAAGAAATTGACCTTGAGTCACATCCTGCCCATGCAGAGGGGTTGGTAAATTATATATACTAGCAAATATATGCACCCTCCGGGTGCAAGTATTTAAGTTTTAAAGTAATAAAATATTGTATTAAATTAGAAAGGCTAATGAAACTAAATAAGAATATAAATTAAAACATTTGAAACAGAGGGAGTATAATAAAAGATTTGAAACAGAGGGAGTATAATAAAAAAATTGAACAACTGAAACTTACTTTCCATCACTCTCGTCTTTCATTGTTATTTTTTCTAATTTAAGTATTTAGTTATAAGAGGAAGTAAAGAATAAAATGACAGTTATTTATCTTGTTAATGGATTTCATTTAAGATTCATTGAAGAGATGTTTGCTTATTTCATTAAAATAAAACCAAACAGTAAAAATCAATAACACTAAGCACATATTTATTAAATTCGATTTTTTAATATTAATATGCAAATTAGCCTTCCCGTTCACACTATAAACTGCTATTTTGTTGTATATATAAATATAATTGCATGTTGTCACTATGTAGACATAGTTAACAGTATTAATAATGTAAGACAATTTTATTAATAATTGAGGTTTAGATAAAAAATAAAATCACGGAGAATGTGATGTCAATAACTAAGAGAATTGTGACTTGAGTAGGAATATAGTTTCGGTTACAGACAGAAAAACACACAATCTCCATTATAATAAGATATATACTGTTAGTAAGCAAGAGGCAGCCAAAGAGAGACATACCAACACAAGATTCTACTGGTTAACCTTTTCCACCACCAAAGCACATTGCAAAGCAGAGCAAAAAAAAAAAAAAAAAAAGATACAAAGATAAAAACTCTTCCACCTTCCCATAGTTGCCAGACCATCTCTTAAAAAGGTTTTACTGGCACCCAAAAAAACTGAAACACGCAGTAAAAAGTTGGCAGAGAAGCATATTATTGGTATCAGGTCAGCAAGGGTTTGGGCTGTTTGCTTTAATGGCATATCAACCTTGCTGGGTTATTTAATGCCAACAAAGTCTTGAAATAAATTCATTCTTAATGGGTACTCAATTTTTTTGTTATAAATATATTTTTCTATTTAACCCATAGATGAGACCCTAACAGGTACTACCACTCCGGGTCAGAGTGGACCTGGGAGCAATGGTGATGAAGGGGTGCTCCACATTCCCAAAACAATCATATAGGTGCTAGAGCTTAACTTGACCAGCCGATTGATCGGAGGGGGCCTCTCCGACTGCCAGTCTAGCCAAAGTAAGGGCCAAAGTGGAGTGTTGCATGTCATGGACTGCTCAGCCACCTGGGTTCCATCCTTAAGCATCACGGGTCGCCACCTACGGCCAACAGGTGGCCCCATTGGTGGAGCCTTACCCTTAGAGGTGCTGTCGGTGGTCAGCAAAAAAATCTATCCCCTTTTCTGCTCAGATCCAAGCAGTGTTACTTATGTGCTAAGTTGATGAGGGTTGGTATGAAACCTGAAACTTTGTGGTTCCTAAACAGATGTTCTACTGACTGAGCCAAACCGGCTACTTGACACAAAATGAGTAGATAGTAAGGGAGACTGGGCTATTTAACCTTGGTATGACAACCAATCTAGGAGAAGGAAAATTGAATTCAAACTTGTTAAACTCCACTTAAGAAATTGACCACATGTCACATTCTGCTCATTCAAAGTTGTGACCTCATGTCACATCCTACCAAACGGGTTGGGTAAAGAGGACGCCCCATCATAGTGTAAGGGTTAGCAAGCTAGTCTCACATATCCCTAACTGAATAGAGAGTTTGGTTCTCACTTGCAACTTGTGTCATATCCTACCCATTGAGAACAGGTTGGGTAAATATCTACATGCTATTGTATATATTTATTCCAGAGAAAGGTATGAATCCAACTATTCTCCCGTTACTATGGGTAAATAGTAGGGCAGACTGGGCTCTTTAACCTTAGTATGGCAACAAGTCTAGGAGAAGAAAAACTCTGAAGTCAAACCTGCTGAATTCTGCTTAAGAAATTGATCTTGTTTTGCATCTTATTCATGCAGAGGGGTTGGTAAATACATTATTTTACCAACCCCTCTGCACAAGCAGAATGCGACACAAGGTCAATTTCTTAAGTGGAGTTTAACAGGTTTCAGTTCAGTTTTCCATCTCCTAGACTGGTTACCTAGCCAAGATTAAAGAGCCCAGTCTGCCCTACTATTTACCCATAGTTAAAGGGAGAATAGTTGGATTCATACCTTTCTCTGGAATAAATATATAGAATAGCATGTAGATATTTACCCAACCTGTTCTCCATAGAGCAGGGGTATTAGTGCTATGTGAAATGTAAACAGCCTTGTCAGGATTTGAATTCAGGTCGACAAGTCCATTTCCTATGACTAAACATTACACCACGCACCTCCATATACCTTTCTTTTTTTCTTCTTTTTTTTTTTGAATTAGCAGAAAAATGCAAATATTAGAGTCAAGAGAAAAGAATGTTAATTTTTATTTTTTTATTTATAAGACTCTTGAGAAAGTATAAAAATAGAATAAAGTACTTTTTGTCAATATAAGTTTTTGAATAGAATAGTTACTATTCAAAATTATAAAGTATTACTTTTCTTCCCCCCACCCCGGTTTTGTATTATTAGAACAATTATAAAAGCAATAATCTTAAAAAGTCAATATTCTATTCAGATGGGCAAACAATTATATTGGCAAATGGCTGCTACACAGATTCAAATAATCAATACATTAAGTCTGGACTTGTACATTAAAACATGGCACACAATAAGCAAAAATTATTGTTCATCAGAAAATCTCACAAGGGAATTTCATCATGTCACCACTGGCAGAAACTTGACAAAATAAATTCACAGTCGACTGATTTCTAAATGTCTAATGCATTTATCAAGGAATATTCAATGAACAAAACTTTTACTTTTTTAAAGCTAACTCAAAGTTTTGCCTTTACTGGCCATTAAGCTTAATGTTGATTGGATTTTATGGCATGTCAACCCTTGTCGGGTTATTTTCATGCCAAAGATGTTTTATTTTATTTATTCATGATGGGTATTTAAAAAATTTTTTGAAAAAATAATGTTTTAACTCGCCGTAAAAAAATGGATAAAAACACATAAAAATTACATATTTGGAAAGATTCTTTTCTTTTCTTTCCAACCATATAAATATTTTTAAGTTTTAACCAGTAACACACGAGAAATTGTGATTAAAACCGATTAAGGTCGGAATTTGTCAATGTCTACCACAATCAACAAAACTGCTGGGGTTGCTAGTAACTAAATTTTCACTACAATATATCAGTTTTGCTTTGTCATAATAAGATACGGGCCCATATGACCTTTAGGCACCCCTTTTCCGATCTCGTTTCATAGGGACATTTTTTTCATTTACACAGTCAAAATCCGGTTGATGGTTAGTTTTATAATTTTTTTTTAAAAACCCTAAAATCGTCTGTTAACAAACAACTGAATTTTGATGGTGTAAATGAAAAAATGTCCTTATGAAATGAGATCGCAAAAGGGGTGCCTAAAGGTCATATGGTCCAAGATACGTACAAAAATCAGATCATTATAATTTAGATATTAGAATTCTTTTCTATATCTTATACACTGATAGCTTTTTGATTTAGTGTGTCCTGGGACGCACATATTTGTTTTGAATGAGTCCCCGGGAAAATTTATGGGTCCCAACTAAAGCCGCCTAACTCCTACCTTGTAACCTATCCTGTGTAATTCCGTTTCTAAGAAACTATTGAAATGTATTATAGTTAGCTTGAAATGGTGAGAGAATAAAAAAGAAAAACACTGGGATGCACAGATATGATTTTACTGAATCCTTTTAGATTTTTATGAGTGGGGGACGCAGGACACGTACCTACCAGCATCTCTGTATATGTACAGAATTATATTTCAATTGCATATAAATATGAGAAAGTTTTCTATTATTAGCAATTGAATCATGCTGAAATATATATTAGGATTTCATTAAAATATTGTCATTTCTTTTTTTTTGCTAGGTACCCTTGTTAGTGTAAAATATTCAAGCAAGTTTATCAGTCTATAAAGATTGGCCTAATAATAAACCAATGAGAAAAAATGAAGATAAGGAAAAAGTACAAACTGATGAATACAGTTAAATAAGTGGAGATTCTCAACAAAAAAAAAAAAAAAAAAAAAAAAAAAAGAAAAAAGATTAAACAAATATTACACTAGTAAGTAAAGTAAGTAAAGTCAACAGGACAGTCTAAAGTCGGTATTAGCCAGACAGCAAGGGAGTCTATCCCCTTTCCAATAGCGCTAGGCCAAGAAGATTGTTTTGGGTCCAAGTGGAGTGCCACACCTACCATCAGCTCCCACTTTACCGCACAGATATTTGTGCTACTCATATGCTGAGTTAACAAGGGCCTGCATAGTTTGACCCATAATGTAAAAAAAAAAACAAATAAAGGAGTCCATTAAAAGTAATTTTGAAAATGACACTTATAAAATTAAAGATACCAAGTGATTCTCTTCCTTGTTCTCTTGTGATAAATAAAAACAGTTATACATATATCCTGGCCTATTTGGCTCAGTCGGTAGAGCGTCCATGTAGGAACTACAAGGTCTCTCACCAATTCAGCGTATGAGTAGCCAGGGATCCGTGCAGTAAAATGAGGAGCAATCTCCTTGGTCTAGTGAAAAGGGGATAGACTCCCTCACTGTTTGGCTGATACCAACATTAGGCCACCCAGCGACTTTACTTTTACTTACACATATAAAAGGAAAAAAAAAAACAATTATTTCTTTCTGCTGAGATTGATATTTTTGTGATAACAGCTCAACTTTTGATGATGAAATCTGAGGTGTTGAGATATTTAGTCCTCTGTTCTAAATCTGATTATGTTTAATAAACACAAAAACAATGTATTGAACTTTACCTTGTCCATTCTGATTGGTTAACAAGTATTTGTGTTAATATTGAATTTCCTATCAATATATCTATAATCTACTTATATAGAAAATTATATACACCCAAACCAAATTTTTTATAAGCTAATTTTCTTCTAAACTAAAGATGCCAGGATAAAAACGCAATAAAATTATACACACGCACACAGGGTGTACGAATTTTACAGGATTGCTACACACTCATATTTTTTATATTGGTATAGATTCAATTCTGTAGACTTTGGTAATAAATAATATCCAATTTATTTTTTTTTTTTTTTAAAATTCTTAGAGATGTACTTATTTATGTGTAATACTATATAACTATCACAGGGCATAAATGATATTTTCATGTGATAATAATCAAAATAAAAGGATCTGGATTATGTTGGCCTTTTTTTAAAACTTGAATAAAAAAAATAAAATTTTTTAAAAAAGTAAAAAAAAAAAAAGATTAAATTACATGCTTAAATGATAAAGAGATCAGTATCATTAGAAAAATACTGGTTAAATCCTACTTAACAGACCTAAATTCCACCATCCGTATGTCATCACGCCAAAAGAAAAAAAAAATACCAAAAATTAGGGAATTAACTGAATTTAATGAAATTTTCAATGTTGATATATTAATGAATAAAAGATATAATGCACCAGTTATTTTATTTAAAAACCTTTACATTTTTTCAGGTCAGTTAACTTTGAATAACGTATGTTTGAAGTGTAACAGATTTTCAAAGATACGTGGTTCAAAGTTAACTGGCCTGAAAAAATATAAAAGTTATGAAATAAAATAACTGGTGCATTATATCTTTTATTCATTAATATATCAACACTGAAAATCCATTAAATTTGGTTAATTCCCTAATTTTTGGTATTTTTTTTTTCTTTCAGTGGAGTGACATACAATGGTGGAATTTAGGTCCGTTAACTTCAATTTAACGGAAATACTTTAGTCTCAAGTATCCTTATACAAAAGGGCAAATGTGTATTTATAATTATACTTTTTTTTTCTACATTTCATTTGTGGTAATTACAATAATAAAGTCATTTCTAGTAAGAACATAAGACTAGGCATGTTTAACACTTCCACCACCACTTAAAGCAAACAGATTCCATGATAACAATGGAATTTATAAAAATTTAAAATTTAAGAAATAAAGTTAATAGAATTGGAATAATCATAAAATCCAAATATGTATTAAACTTATCTTACTTCCATATCAAACTAGACAAAACATGACCCATTGGGTCACCCATTCAGCTCTGGTAGATAATTGAGATTAGGGAAAAGAGAATTTGCAAAGCGAATTAAATTTTTTTTAAATAAATACGGCCAGACAAAACATTAAAATCATTTTTAAGATTTCTAAGAAAGTGAGCATTTGACATAATTTAAGCTATGGGTTGCTGTTTATGAAATTGAACATACAAATACATTTCAAATTCTCCCATCTTTCTCTCTCTCTACTCATCCAGAGAAACTAACATATATAATGAGGAGGTAATCAAGAGATACATAAAGAGGGGGAAAGTGATAGGCATAATGTAAAGTAATGGATGGGTCAGTTTTTAACTTTTGCAAATTACAACTAATCAGAACCAATTAAAATGGAATTTTTTCAAACATAATTCAATCCTAAAAGTAAGGAATAATTTAGTATAACTTTTGTGTCATTAAATGAAACAGTAAAAAAGCCTTTAGGAGACAAAAGTTGATTCACTCAGCTTTAGTTTAAAAATTGATGATACTAATAATTGAATATATATAACAATGTTTATTTTCTTAAAAAAAAATTGAATTAAAAAAATTAAAAGTTTTTACAGGTAAAAACGTAGAGTATAGTGATAAAACCACAGCCAACCATTATATACAGCCATGCATATCACATAAACAGGTTAATTTCTAACAGGCCAATTTTTTTTATAATCATTGCATGTTTGTTTTGTCTGAAAATGTTAAAACTACGAAAATACACAAACTGGTTGGTTTTTTTTTTCTTTCAAATGGAATAAAAGATTGAAATAAACAAACAAAAAAGATTATGCAGTAATACAAAACAATACTAGTATAAAAAAAGAACTATAAAAAAAAAAAAAAAAAAACTTACCAACAATTTCTCTATAATTTCAGGTTATATCACAAAAAAAAATGTGAAATGTATGGTAAGCAATTATAGTAATGATGCTAAAAAGAAACAGTATTTCTCAAGGATGACTTACAGCTCCATCTAGCCAAATGGCTAAGTTTGTTTGAGCTTTTTTTTTTTTTTTTTTTTTTTTTTAACAAGTATTTGTTTTGTATTACTGCATAATTTTTAGTAATCATCTTTTGTTTGTTTACAATATTTTTTATAATTAGATTTCTAAAGAAAAATTTAAAAAAAATAAAGAGCTTATGTATTTTTGTAGTTTTAACATTTTTCAGACAAAACAGACATAAATTGACTATAAAACAAACCAACATTTTTCAGACAAAACAGACATAAATTGACTATAAAACAAACCAACCTGTTAGAAATCTACCCGCTTATGATATGAATGGCCATATATAATAGTGAACTGTGGATCAAACATATACATAAACACATTTTATACATGCTGATAGCTTTTTGATTTAGTACATCCTGAGATGCACATATTTGCTTTGAATGAGTCCCCGGGAAAATTTATGGGTCCCAACTAAAATTCCTTAATAAATTGTAGGGTTTTTATTTATGAGCTGGGAAAATAACTAAAGCCATCTAACTCCTACCTTGTAACCTATCCTGTGTAATTTGTTTCTAAAAAAAAAACTATTGAAATGTATTTACAGTTAGCTTGAAATTGTAAAGGAAGAAAAAAAGAAAAACACTGGGATGAATAAATATGATTTTACTGTGTCCTTTTAGATTTTTGTGTCAGGGATGCAGGATGCGTATGATGATGATGATGATGATGATGATTTTAGACCCATGCATGACCCCCCCCCCCTTATTTTTCTTTGGAGAAGTTTACTCAACTATATTAGTTGAACAATCAGTCAATTCTAGTATATTGTTTACAATCTTTGGAGAGAAAAAATGCTAGAAAAATAGGTTTTACATGAATTACTATTAGTTTCCAGACCTAATGAAAATAGAGTTACTCCCCTTGATCAGTAGGGGTCTGTTGAGAACCTGGAAGTGGGGTTTCCGCCATGACACTTTTGGATTGGGGTTTGTGTAGTCTAGAAGGAAAATGAATTCAAACCTGTTAAATCCTGCTTGCGGATGGTCACTACTAGAATAGGCTCGATCCAAATTAGTGACCTATATTTCACTAATTTAATTTTAATTAATCTATCCTCATTAAATATAAAATTCTGACTGAATGATGCTTAAGACGAGTTAATCTGTCGTATTAAGGGAACACAAGAGGGTTCGTTATTTCTGTTAACAGAGTAAATATTGTTTATTGGGAAATAGGTTAATAAAGTGCAACTAACATATATATAATTGCAACTAACATACGGACTTGCCAGCAAAACAACAAATTTGAAGAGAAAGAAAAGTTGTTTGTTTTTCTGAGTATTTCAAATGACAAGTGGTTTTTCTACATAACACAGCCCATCCTCTTCCTCTTCATAGAACATCTGTGACACAACAAAATAATTCACAAAGCCATAAACAGAAAGTTCTTTTACATGCAGTGTATTTTCCAGACCTGTCACTGTCCAACACTCATTGTTTTGGTTGGTTGGATTTTATGGCATGTCAACCCTTGTTGGGTTATTTTATGCTGAAGACATTTTGTTTTTTTTTTCAATCTTGTAGAGTATTCTCCCCCCCACCCACCAAACTCAATGTTTTAAAACTTATTTTTTTCTATTTAACTCATAGATGGAACCCTAATAAGTACTACTACTCTGGGTCAGAGTGTACCTGGGAGTAATGGTGATGAAGGGGTACTCCACATTCTCCAGAGCTCCAAAATTGGAACTTCACCATTAGATGCAGTTTAACATCATACCCAGGATCTTTTGATAAAAAAAGGCCTGGGGCTTGCCATAAGGGCAATAGGGTTGAGACAATCATATAGGTGCTAGGGCTTGATGTGACCAGCCGATTGACTTTTCTGTCTCCTTGTTTTGGGTAACTATTCCAACAATTTAAAGATATTAAAAACCTTCTTGAAAAGAATTGAGAATTCAAGCAATAATGATAAGATGAACTAAAAGGTCATAATAATAATAATAATAATATCTTATCATCTCGTGGGTGATCCTACATTAATAGGGCCTTGTGCCTGACCCACCAAATTTAATGAAATTTTCAGTGTTGATATATTAATGAATAAAAGACATAATGCACCAGTTATCTTATTTAAAAACTTTACATTTTTTGCAGGTCAATTAACTTTGAACCACGTATGTTTGTGAATCTGTGTTATGCCTCAAAGATACGTGGTTCAAATTTAACTGACCTGAAAAAATGTAAAAGTTTTCAAATAAAATAACTGGTGCATTATATCTTTTATTCATTAATATATCAACACTGAAAATTTCATTAAATTTGGTTAATTCATTGATTTTTAGTATTTTTTTCTTTCAGCGGGGGTGACATACGATGGCGGAATTTATGTCTGTTAAGTAGGAGTTAACCCTTTTTTTTTCTGAACAAGGCAGTCAGCTAAATCTGGATGACAATGCTCATGTTATGAACATAAGGCAGCAAGCAATCAAGTGGTTGGGATGGAAAATACATATGGTTTCCAGGTAATTTTTAATTATAACACATACGTGTATATATAAAGTAAGTAAAGTTTGCGGAGTGGTTTATTCTCGGTATCAGCCAAACAGTGAGGAAGTCTATCCTCTTTTTGCTAGCACTAAGCCAGGGAGCGTTTTTTGCTGAGGTGGAGTGCCATATCTACCGCCAGCTCCCAGCTGCTTTACTACACAGATCAGATTACCAAAACTGTCCTACTCATGCACTGAAGTGGTGAGGACTGTTTTCGAACCCAGAACCTTGCAATTCCTAGGTTGATGCTCTACCAGCTGAGCTAAACCAACCCCTATTATATAAGTCATCCACAGACACCATGTTTCGACATTTCCTGTCGAAGTGTGGCTAGACACAGCAAATAACTCAGATCAGGAGGAAAACCCGACCAACTTTATGTCAGCCTGATCCATTAATCTCTAGGCCATCGCCAGCTGCCATTAAGGAGCAGTGTTTTAACTGTTTTAAATACATACAACTGTGTATATACTTTATGATCACCAGAGAGATCAAATCTGCAAACAGATGATCATTGCGTTATGCTGGCGGTGAAAGTTTATTAAAATCGCTCCTAAAGAGCTCCACCGGGTTACAGGAGCATATAATAATATATGGACAGCTAGTATTTATATGTATGTATGTGTGTGTATATATATATATATATATATAATTGATAATTTTGAATCATATTACCACGACCAGACAACCCGGCAAACACCATTTGCGACATTCGGAGCACTGGACAGCTGTTTCGACCTCCTTTGGTCTCATCAGCAGTGCGTACCACAATCTCCGCCACTAGAGATTGAACTCGTGGACCACAGCGTGAAGAGCGGGGACTTAACACACTGGGCCACCAGCCCATGCCACAAACAGGAGAATGCCAGATCATCTAGTCAATGGTAACATTAATTCAAATGCGCAATATCAAAAATTCAATATATATATATATATATATATATATATATATATATATGGGGAGAATATGTGCTTAATTGAAGTCATACCTAATTTGAAAATGAATTAGTTGATAATTAATGAATTAGGCGAATATATCTGTTCAAATGTAAGGCGTAAACAAATCGAGAAAAAGTCAATCTCTGTATGTACATTTCGGCCTATTATGCCTCATCAGCAGAGTTAGAGGTATGACTTCAATTAAGCACATATTCTCCCAAAAATTGTCAGCTATCGCCATATCAAATAAACTGTTTGCGTATTCTCATATACACATATATATATATATACACACACATATATATATACACACATAGATAAATACTAGCTGTCCATATCCGATGATGACACCATGTGAATCTGTTTTCTCCATTTGACTATGCCTGGATGCATCTTACCAACTGCCTATGAGGTGTTCAAGTTTTCCAGGTTTTTCTTGATGTCTTTGTAACTGAGCTTTGGTCTACCAATTCCACATGACTCCTCTTAGTTGAGAGTACAAAATTTGCTTTAGCAGTCTGTCATCCCCCAAGTCTGTTCAAGTGGCCATCCCATCCAGATTGCGCTGGCCAAGTATGTTATACATTCCAAGGAGTCCAGTTCTCTCCAGGATGGTCCTGTTGGAAACAGGCTGACACCATTTGACATTTAATATCCTGTGCAAATGACGCATCATGTAGACATGTAGTCTGCGTCCGTTTTGTATACCGCCCAGGCTTCTACACCATACAGTAGGGTTGAGAGAACTATGGTGCGGTATACTGCACATTTAGTTCTCAAGGAGATGTCTCTGTTGAACCAGACTTGCCTTTACAACCAAAGGCCTTGGAAGCATAATAATGTTATATTTATAAATAAAGAGTGCTAAATATCAGTGATAGAGTATATATATATATATATATATATATATATATATATATATATAATAATATATAAGATAAATATATAGGTTTTACATATCTATTTATTGGGTGACAAAGGAACTTTTCACAACCATATTGGTTTCATGCGATGCATTCATCAGGTGAAGATGTTTCAAATGTGAGGAAAATTGAAAAAATTTCAAAAAATTCAATAGACATGGGATGCGTATGATTGGATAAAATGATGTGTGTATGTATGTGAAGGTGAATTGAATGGATGAGAGTGTTTATGGACAGCATGAAGGTTGCGTACACGTAGTGGCTGGTCACACACATAATACGTTGATCTGTTAGTGTGCGGTATTTTAATAGTGCTTACGTGCGAGCGCTCGTGTCTATACATGTATGTGTGTGTGTGCGCGTGCGTGCATGTTTTCTTTTTATCTGATGCGTAGGCCGTGTATGATGTATACAGACGGGTCGTGATAGTTGGGGAGTGGGGTTGGATAATATTAATTTTAAGGTTGTAAATATTGTATATTATGGGTGGGTGGGTGGTGGTGTTTTGAACTTCGGTGTTGTCTATTACGAGGTGTTGCGTTGACAACCGGACGTGGTTGCACGTGGCGACATATACACGCATACAAAATAATATTCATACATATTTATATGCACACACATGTCACTAGATTTGCTGGGTAAGCCTTACATATACATACTGAAGCGCATACGCATACTATTATGGGCTCCACGTGTACATATATACGCACATATGTACACAGAGACAGACACGCATATACATACTCATACAAATTTGTGCACATACACTCACACGTTCACGTACAGGCACACATACATATACATGCATACATATATACACGCACGCACATACGTAGGAACATAGATACGCATATGTGATAGTGTACACAGACTGTCAGTTTCTCACCTCATAGGAGGTGAGAAACTGTCAGTCATTGAACGTGTGTCTCTTTGTTATCTTAACTCATGTGTGTTGTGTGGTTTAATAGTTACTGTCATAGGAAAATGGATTTGTTGACCCGAGTTCAAATCTTAGACGAGTCTGTTTGCATTTCCCATAACGCTAATAACCTTGGGAAAGATATGAATCCAACTATTCTCTTCCAGCTATGGGTAAATAGTAGGGCAGACTAGGCTCTTTAATTTTGGTTAGGCAACCAGTCTAGAAGGAAAATTAGGAAATTGACATTATGTCACATCCTACTCATGTGGAAAGGTTGTCTGTGTGTGTCCTTAAGACAATCTTTCCAGAATCATAACTGCTAATAAAAGAATTGTTTACCTTTTTTTTTAAAGAAAATTATGAGTAGAGAAGAATCTTTAAAGTTTAGTGATAATTACCATTTAAAAATAATATAAAATACAAATTTAGCTCAGTTGGTAGAGCGTCCAACTAGGAAACAAAAGGTTCCTGGTTCTATACCGGCCTTCATCAACTCAGCATATGAGTAACACAGGGATCTGTGCTGTAAAGTGAGGAGCTGGTGGTAGGTGTGGCGCTCCACCTAAGACGCCAACAACAATTTCCTTGGTTTAGTGCTAGTGAAAAGGGAATAGATTCCCCCGCTGTCTGGCTGATACAGACTTTAGACCACCCGAATGACTTTACTACTTACTTTTTATAAATAGGAAATTATATTGATTAAATGTCACCTTTGGTGTTTAAATGACTAAAAGAATATTCCATTTAAATTTTAAGATCTTAATCTGCTGAAGTTTTGACCTGATTAAAAAAATATATATATACTAACATTCCATAGAGATAAACTCTCAACAAATTACTAAAATCCAGAAACAAAACCAAAATAATAATAATAATAATACTTTTAATAACATTGTTACTAAAAGATATAAAATAAAAATTCAGTAAATAAGGTTCAGTAAATTTGCATGATAAAAAAACAAGTCCTGTTTTATGTAACTGGAAACACAAACAAGATATAAATAGACTCCACTTCATGTCTGAATAAAACAAAAACACACACACACACACATATATATATATATACATATGCATATATATGTCTAATAGTCTATATGGTGTAAAGCAGTTGAAGGTACCTATTAATGTTGATGATGAACTTAGTAGCAGGGCTGCAGGAAAAAAAAAAAGAGAAACGTGGAGAGTAGCCAATTGGTCTGAAGTAAAATGAGGTTATCAATTGCAAATAGAAAAACAAATTTACATTTAGTGAATTGAAAGAAATAAAGAGATGGGAATCTTTTCACTTAAAAGGAAGCCGAATCAAATTGAAACTATTCTAAAATTTAACCTCACATTTACACATCAAAAGGAAAAAAAATATCAAAGGTTATGAACAATTTCAATTTGGATGAAAGACAAGTCAAATTATTCTCCTAATTTAAAAAGAAGAGTATTAACATTCAAATGATTTTGAAAAAGCTCAACACTACAGCATTATAGAAAATAAATCTGTTCATAGTGTTCTATCATAGATATTATTACATTTACATATAAATTTCATAAATGTAACAATTATTAGGAGACAGGGGTTTGATTTGTTTTGTTGTTTATTTTTTTAAATTTGTAAACAAGAAAGGGGGGATTATCATCAAGTTTTTTATATTTACAAATAAATAAATTAATGTACTTTAGATTCAAAATTGCTTTTTAAGAAAAAAAAAATACACACACACACACACAGTACAAGATTAAAGCTGTATTTAAATAATAAAAATAAAATATTCTAATTATTTGATTAATTAATTATCTAATATTTTATTAACTTAATATTAAGTTAGTAAATGACAATTATTTTAAAACATATCGTCAATCTAATGTTTAGTTTTATACTACGGACAAAAAAAAAAAATTCTGTAAATTATTAAATTTTAATTCTTACTTTTAACAAATTTCTAAGGATTTTTTTACACATAAATCTAACTTTTAAATTGTTGAAATGTCAAACCTTGTCTTTTTTTTTTTTTTTAATGTTCAAATAAGGAATCTTTTTAAAATATGTTCACTACATTTGTCAGTTCATTACAAAACACTTGTGTACAACTTTTGTCACGTCACTTAAAACAATGAATTTACTTATGAAGAAAATCCACCTACTTAAGTTTTGAAAATGATGACAAAACAAATGTCATATCAACATTTTTCATTCTCTTTAGCCAAGTAGGTTTATTATTTAAACAGTTTAAAATAAGAATTTTAAGATTTCTCTTTTTTCAAGCGTATACGAAAAAACTTTGTCTTCCTTTTTAAATACTGAAGAATTTAAAAATGATAAAATCCAAAAAGCTACAACAAAAATTAATCTGTAAAAAAAAAACAAATATACATATATATTACATGTAGTTAAGTTGTTCGTTTATTCAAATGGATACTAACACACAAAAAGAAATATCTCTGTCCTAACTTGCTACATATAAATTTTATACGGTGTATAATATACGTTATTATGTACAGAAGTAGTCAAGTACTGACATACGACTATATCGAAACTAAAACAAAGTTAAATATTTTAAAAATTAAAACTATTTTGAGTTTATTTTTAATTAAATTAATCCTAAGTTTCATTTTTACATGTGTCATTCGAGATCACGTAGAATTCATGTACTTTAGTAGCACAGATTCAAGACTGCTTTGAAAAAAAAAAATATTATATATACACACATTACGCACACAAAATACAAAATTAAAGCTTTTTTTTTTTATTTTTTTAATAAAAAATTTTTTTTAAATATCAAGTTAACAGATGACTATTTTTGAATATGTTGTCAATTTTTTTTGTTATGCTACTAGTGTTAAGTGACTTGATTAAATCCAGCTGTTGTGACATCTAAATTCCAAGTGTTTCAAAGTGCATTAAAGATGACAGTGCATCATGTTATACTTCATTCTTTAATTATTAATTAAATTTCTCATCAAAATCAGGTTTTATTTTAAAATATAATAACATTTATCACACATAACGGTAGCGTAGTGTACAGAAAATAGTAATAAGGACAAAAGGCAGGAATGAAGAAAATTACCGGCATGAAGATATAGAACTATAAACAGTTTTTGGCTTCTTTTTACACTGGACATAAAAGTAGTATCGAATGAACCTCATTTACAATTTAATTTTCAGAATCAAAACTGAATTTAAAATATTTTTTAAAACTTTAAAATAAGATTTTTTAAATAAATAAAAATTACACGTAAATATTTAAAAATTAATGTTCTGTTCCACACCTTTTTTTCTGTAACCGTAGAAGAAAATTAATGTATAAATCAGTAAAAAAAAAAAAAAATAGATAAAAATAAAGGAATAAGTAATAAGAAACAGCTAAAGTGAACTTTACTTAAAGTTAACTTATTTTGTTAAGTAGTAATAAATAAAAATACGTAACAATATTAAAACCACCACCCACAAAAAAAAAAATCTTAAAGCCGAACACGTTTTGCCCCCCCCCTTAAAACAAGGAAGGGATTAAAAAATAAGTTTTTTTTTTTTTTTTTTTTTTTTTTTTTTTGTAACCTAAACTGAAAACAATAAAATAACTATGGTACTTTTACTATTGATCATTAAATTCAAATTAATGGAATGAACAGCTGTTATTTTTTTTTTTTTTTTTGCCGACAAATTCAATTTACAATGATGACGTTGCATTCACATACATATGATTGTCAAATCTTCTTCGGATCTTAATTCCTTTAATATACAGGACTCTTTCTCTTTCATTTTGGTAGACTAAATTCAGGGACATTAATTTTTACCATAATCTACCGGACAGATATTAGTTGAATATGAAACAAAGTACAATGTATATATTTTAAATTTCTCAACTGGGATTAATACTTTTAATAAAAAAAATCAAACTAAGGAAAACATAACTTAATAAATACGTTAATTCATTTATAAGTTTGTTTGTTTTTAATTAAGGACAGCATTAATTGATGTTGTATAGATTTAAAGTTGTTACGTAGTGATTCAGTTATACACTTTTTGACTTAAGAACTGCAATAGTGGATTGTTTTAAATTTTTTTATTGTTACTCTGAAATAAAAAATATCGTTAAATACTCGACAAAATTCATTTTTATTAAAAGTATTAATCCCAGTTGAGAAATTAAAAAATATATACATTGGACTTCATTTTATATTCTACTAACGTCTGTCCGGTAGATTATATTCAGAATTTACGCCCCTGAATTCACAGTCTACCTATGCATGCATATGTATTAGCAACAACAGTAGGTGCTTGTTTTCTTAGCATCTACCGGCATTGGTGCTCACCTTTCACGTAATGCTTGGGCATACGATCCGCTGCATTCTTCTTGTTAGATTTTTGAGAGGTCTCATTTTTGGTTTTCTTGGGTTTGTTGCTTCGGACAACTTCCCAATCGCTGTCTGCTGCCACCGTTGTTGTCGCCATTTTGAAAAATTGACTGATGCGTGGCGTGGTGGTAGGGTGAGGGGGAATTCGTGTTCTATTGATGACGTCACTACACCGGATGAGAATTTTTTTTAAACAGAAAGGAACCAACCAACATGCCGCTTTTATGAATGAATGAATGAATGAAAAATCAATCATTTAGTTCGGATGGATGGATGGACTACTACTACATGGTATATAACTAAAATTTACTATATAACTAAAATTCAAAAATTTGCAAAAAATGAAACCAACAGGTCTACTATTTAGGGAATTTTATTCTTTTAAAAATAATCATTAAATTATATTAATATTAAATAATTTTATTATTTAAAATAAATAAATAAATGTAAATGAAAATCATAAAAATAAAATTTATTTTTATTTATTTATTTAAAAAATAAAATAAAAATTCCTAGAATTTTATTTTATTTATTCATCTAAAAAAATAAATAAAAATGAAATTTATTTTTATTTATTTATTTTTTTAAAATAAATAAATAAAGATGAATTCACTGAATTCAAGGAATTTTATTTTTAGTTATTTTTTAAATAAAAATAAAATTCACTGAATAGTAGTGGATTCATCACTAATGCTTTATTTATTTATTTTATTTTATTTTATTACAACTATTTTCCGACAATCTTTCAAAGAATGTCGGAAAATAGTTTAATATAATTTACGTAAAGAGTCTTTACGTAAATTTATAGTCAGTACTCAAATGGGTGAATATTTATTGACAACAGTTACTGTAAGCAACCTAAGATAGAGAAGCCATGCTTTATAAATAAATAACGAGAAAATTCTACACCGGTCATTTTCTTTGAAGACGACCGGTGAATAAAACGTGGAGTTCGGCAAGCATAATGATGGTAACAAAAATAGAATAGAATTTTAAATGATAATATGAAAATTAACAATTTATAATGTTAAACAAAAACTTATTCTTTCATTATATTTGCTGGTGATTATATAATTAATAGTAGTGAACAGTTGTGGTCTCACGGAGTTTTTTTTTTTTTTTTGTTTTTGTGACATCTCTTTCCCAAACTCTTTGACGACTTCCGGCCGATCGTGGCCGGTTATAAAGTCACAAGAAAAAGTCACAATTTCGGTTAGTTGGTTAGATTTTACGGCATGTCAACCCTTATTGGGTTATTTTATTCATTCTTCATGGGTAATCAACTTTTTTAAAAACATTTTTTTAGAACGCATTTTTAATACTCATTTTTTCTTTTTAACCCATAAATGTGACCCCTAACAGGTACTACCACTCCAGGTCAGAGTAGACCTGGGAGTAATGGCAATGAAGGTGTATTCCACATTCCCCAGAGCTTCAGAATTGGAACTTCACCATCAGATTGAGTTTAATATCATAGCCAGGACATTAAGACTTCAGCCACCGCCTTCCCACACACATATGATTAAAAAAGTTGGAACTTGCCATAAGGGCAATAGGGTTGGGGCAATCATATAGGTGCCAAGGCTTGACATGACCAGCCGATTGATCGGAGGTGGCCTCTCCAACCACCAAAGTGGACTGTTGCTTGTCATGGACTGCTCAGCCATCAGGGTCCATCCTTAAGCATCACAGGTTGTCACCCATGGCCAACAGGTAACCACAGTGGAGGTGCAGTCTTACCCCTTTGCAGAGGGGTAAATCAGTATATTCTACAGCCCCACGACAGGGCTCCTTTAATGTTGGTCACTATACAACATGTGATAAAGTTGCAATTAGATAAATAGCAAATAGAAAAAAAAAACTTTTTTGCGATAGTAATTCATTTAATAATAATCCAAAGAGAGTTGGGTCAGACCATCTTATTGGTCCTATGGGGTGGGTGGGTGGTGGTTTGTGTTTGCTGGTTGTTTCTTTTAAACCCCATTATAGGGGGGTTCTTCCTTCTTTTGTGTTGTCAGGCTGAAAAGGAATTAAAGGAGGGAAAAGAAGAGATAAAGAAAAAGACACTTTTAGGTTTCAGACTTTATTTCTTGGTTCATAGCTATTTTGTGGAGGAAATTTCTTCCTGTGCCAGACATACTGTCTGTTCCCAGTCAATGGTCTGCGTCCAAATGTCCGAGGTTTCTTTTTGGCACGAGGAAAGGGGCCACTTCTCTGCTCCCAACCAAAAGGCTGATACGGATCCATTCCATATCTTCATGGAGAGACACTTACCACGTGGCTCCTGTACAAAGTAAGTGACAACCTTTCAAGGTAACTTTCATTTCTTTGTTTAAACAAGAACTCTTTCTTCTTTCTTTAGGATTTTCATTCTAACTTTTTCGTATTTGTATTGTTGTTAAATATGCTCAGACAATAAAGTCTGTATTTTATTATGTACCTTTTTTGGAGGTTCTTATGTATATTCACCTGCATTCTGAGGCTTTTCTGAAGCCTCCTAATGTATTATAAGAAGTGGTTTTAGCCATGGAAGTTAAAACCACATTTAAACCTTATAACATCTATAAAAGTATATATTTTCTTAAAATTGCCATAAATGAGTTTTAATTATCAAATTTCAAAATACAAAATATTAATACTGTTAAAAAGTGTTCAAAGTAAACAACGATATAACAAAAAATCTTTATTTATAGTTGTGTGACAGAGAACACAAGGTGAGTGGCGAACGTGAAGGCCTGCCGTATTCTCGAAGGAAGCAGGCTAGGCTTTGCCTGGCATGTAGGACTGTAGAATCAAACCCGCGTCCTTCGGAATGTGAACAGGCGACACATTGGCACCGAAGTCAAGATGCTACAGTCCCGTATGTAAGCGCCAGGTGCCCGGATGATAGCTGCGAGGATTCCGGCGGCCGGGATTGGGTCGAAAGTCTCGTGTGTGGGGCGCAGATGCCCTGATGTTAAGGGGAAATAGTAGTATAAGTATAAGTGGGGTGACGGCAGGAGGTGAGTTGCGATTTTCAGCTGCTAAAACTTTTGACGACGACAACATTGTTGTAGACGAAATTGTTGAGAAGGCATTTGACTCGCTTCTTTTTGCACACACCCCACTCAACAAGGACTTGTTGAGTTGAATATTTATTTTTTCCCCCTCTATTTTTTTTCCTTCTAGAAATGACAAAATAATTTTTAAAAACAAAAAAAACAAACATCTTTGCATTTCAATGAATCTTTGTTAGATGCCTTCAAATTATTCACAAAATTCACCAAAGTAATTTTGTGCGGCTTTGCAGAGATAAGTCCTTTTGGATTTACCTCTGCAAAGCTACACACAACCTTTCACTTCGATATCTGGCTTGGTACTGAATTCATACAAGTTGGAACATGTCACACCAAGCGGGAATAAGTATTGCATTAGCAATTAAAAGCCAATGTGTTTAAGTAGGTGATCAGTAATCCAATATGGAAAGTTTAAAATTCAATACCAGTTGTCTTTTTAGTCATTCTCTTTACTATAAACAGAAAGAGAAAGATTTCACTTTTTTTAAAAGTAGGACAAAATGTACTTTATCCCAACAATTGTGCACTCAGAAAAAAAAATCATAAAACTGACTCAGCAAAAATATTTTTAATGCTAAAATGTTTTTTAGCACAGAGGAATTTCTTTTCTTTTTTTTTTAATGTAGTCAGAAGTTTTACTCATGAAACACCACTTTAAAATTGAAAATTAAATCCTTAAATTACAATTGGGTCAAATCATCCAGGCCATGTCACCCACTCACTTAATTTTTTCTGAAATTTTGCCCAAGTGTGGGTTATGATAAAGTTAGCCAATCCCCAAAATTTGAGTGTCCAATTTCAGAAATTAGTAGAGGTATGTCGATTTTTAGCTCTCCAAATTTGAGGGGTTGCAAAAATGGTGACTTTTTGTAACCTATTTTTGTCTGTAAAATGAGTTCTAGAGCTTCCATACTACTAAAAATTGGTTTATAAAAGCATTTTTGCCCAAAGAATCCGAAAATGCTATAAAAGGCTTAAAATCAACCAATTTTAAGTTATTGATGAGTTTTCATAGCAAGATCAATATCCCAATGTGGCACTGCATCTATGACAACAATTTTTTTCTATTATTATTTCACATATATAGAACATTATTTGTACCAAAAGGATAGTTTGATATTTTACTTTTTTCTGGATGATTTGACATGGAATTACCAAATTGTAGTCATAAGCAGATTGCTCCTTAACAAAAATTTTTGTTTTCACCTGAGTCTCATCAGAGGATTACCACAGGAAAAATGATAAAGAACGCAGGAATATCATGAGGGGGGGGGGGTAGAAAAATCATTGCATTTACCCAGGATCAGGTAGCTTCATGCTGATCCTGGGTAAGCACAATAATATTTTACCCCCCCCCTCATTATGACATTCTTGCATTCTCTATTATAGTTCTTTTTTCTGTGGTAATCCTCTGATGAGACTCAGGTAAAAACAAACATTTTTCTCAGTCCATGACATGCAACACTATTTTAGCCCTTGTCAAACTTGGGAATCTTCTTCTCAGACTCAGGAACCTTCTTGTCATAATCAGGAGCCATCACAGAACTTTGAACCCAACGATTTATTCAATCCACGGCGGTATCCTGTTCTCATTCTGCTAACCCTAGCTGGGGTATAGGTGTCAAGCTGTGTTAATTATTATTCTATGTTACTGTTGCCCTTGACCTGGATTGAACCTGCAGTCTAGAGATAACTGTCACTTGGAACTGTATTATTGGGGACAGTAGTCCGAATAATCCAAATTATCAAACCTCATCACAAAAATTCAGAGAGATACTCTTGTAAACAACTACATGTAAGAGGAATGCAACTCTCGTACATAAAACAAACATGGCTGAACCAGTGAAGATGTCACTGTTCAGTGAAACAAACATGCATAGCATACTGGCCCCGTTTAAGACGTGTTTACCACTCTTTTCAGGAGATTCCAAGAATTCAGTGAAGGCATAACAAATGGTAGATTTTAAGAAGGTACCTCTGGCATGCATAAGGTTATTTAGCACTTGGCTACCCTACAGAAGAGTGTTTTGTACACACACCATGTGCACTGAGCGTAATATTGTCATTGTGTCACGTCCTACTCGTAACGTAGGGATTAGATAAATACACACAATGCAGGAGTCCTAAAATCTAATGAAATTCTTAATTAGATATAAAAATTGGGAATTACTTACAATACTTAAATTGTAAGGAGGATTGGGCTCTTTGTTCTTGGTGTGGCAACCAGAGAAGGAAAACTCTAAATTCAAACCAGCTTTACTCTGTTCACCTTGTATCTTTGCTTAGTAAATCTTTTCTCTGTCCTCAATATTCAATGTATTTCTTCCTATTATTTCTCTGTTAATTTTGATATTAGAGTTACGACAGAATTACAGCATGCTTAGCATAATGGTTATTTTCATAGGAAATGGAATTGGCGACTCAGGTTCAAATCCTGGTTGAGGCTGTTTGCATTTCACCCAGGTTGTTTTGTTAAGTTTATTTCTAGCTGTAGGAACATATTTGTGTATTCTTTCTTCTTAATACCATTGGTATGTATATTATGTATATTATGTAAATAAAAGATTAAATATTCTTGTACGAGACGCATGGGGGGTGGAATAATTAGAGTCGTAGGAAATGGACTTGTTGACCCAAGTTCAAATCCTGGACAAAGCTGTTTCCATTTCACATGGCACTAATACCCTTGGAAAAGGTATGAATCCAACTATCCACTTCCATCTATGGGTAAATAGTAGGGTAGACTAAGCTCTTCTACTTTGGTACAGCAATTGGTTTAGGAGAAGAAAAACTCTGAATTCAAACCTGGTAAACTCTGCCTAATAAATGACCTGTGGAGGTGTTAGTAAATACATAAATGTTCTTTTATGTATGCAGAATAATCATATTAGTTCCAATTACCATTGAATTGGTAAAACAAGGCAACAAGTAGTCGTAACTGAATACAAATCTATCTTGCTGCAATACTACTGCAGAATGCAAGGGAATTTATGAAGCTCATAACATCATAGAAACCAAGCAGCCAATCAGGACTCAAGGAATGGAATCACCCAAATACATGATGGACTATTCTTGATTTCAATAAATATTAACTGTCTTGGCACTGGTTCAGTTGTGCTTAGCTAGTTGATGTTGTTCAAACCAACAGTACACTAACTCACTTCAACATATATATATATATTATTTGCTCTACTTAGGTATTGAGCACTTTTTACTTATTAGCTTTAGTTTCCTGGCAGTTTTGTATGAATATATATATATCTTATATATATAAAAAGTGTTGTTCTGGTTCCAACGGAAGAAAATTCAATATTTTATAAAAAAGAAGGTCCGCAAAATGTATTATGTTTTCAGAAAAAATTTTTATTCTTTTTATCTTACATATCTTATATATATATATACATATAAATTGTTTTTTCTTTTGGCCAAATCTTGTAGCAATAGATTATTTTTTGTTGGTACGATTATCTTTGTCTTTTCTTTTTTTCCCAAAATTTTTTTCTCCCGGGTGATGTTTGGTAGTATATTTTTACAATCAGCTATTTGCCGGGTTTTTTCTCACTGCGAGGGTTTACCAAAAAGTTTGGTATATTAAATTATATTATATATATATATATATATATATATATATATATATATATATGAAAATGGAAAAAGGAATTGAATCCGACAATATGAGGAAAAATGAGTAAAGAAAAGAAATGTAGATGGATAAAATGAATTTAATCGATATCACATTAATCGATATCACTTGCACATGTGTTTCAGTCAGTTTATGTGTGTGAAAATATTTCGCACACATAGAAGAATCGACCTTCATCAGAGTGAACATTTATTTTGAATGAAAAAATTCATTGGGAAAAAAACAACAGAGATTTTTGGAAATATTCGAAAATCAAATTTTTTTTAAAATTTGGAACGCTGAAAATAGAGCGTTAAGATAGACCGTTATGATTTGGATATTTGGTTTTTTCTAGGGGTTATGGTACAAAATAGTTTTTTATTACAAAAAAATAAATAAAATAAAATTTTTTTCAAAACATAAACTAAGCTCCGAGAAAAATGTTCAACATGTTATTGATAAATAATAACACTTTATATTTTTTTTTTTATTTTCAATATTTTCATAAACTGACCGAAACACATGTATTAATATTATCCATCTACATTTCTTTACTCATTTTTCCTCAGTGTGTTAATATGAAACAGGGTTGTTGGTTGTTTTGTTTTACCAATTTGACAGTAATTGAAACTAATATGATTATTCTACACTCTGCTTAATAAATGACCTGGGGGGGGGGGTAAATACATAAATGTTCTTTTACAAATGCATTTATCTTGTCTTTCTTTCTATATTAATATTAATATATCCGGGTTAAGGGATATATTCTTGAAGTTGGTAGTTGGTATATTATCGCAGTAGTAAGGGTACATCGAATAGTAATCCTTCTCCGAGCAGTCGTGGTGTCGTCTAGCGAGTAAAGTTAGCTTGTATGCATAGCTATAGTCTATCGAGTAAGTATAGGTTCAACACAGTGTCGACTATTTATACATGACACTGTCCAATCCGGTTATAGTGAGGGGGTACCAAGGTATTTACATATTCATTATATCACCTCCCCCTGAGCTAAATTCTCTGTGAAATTTAGCTTTTAATATCTTTTCTTTTTAGAGTCTTTCTCAAGTCTTTTTCGCCTTGACCCTCATTGTAGTGGTGGCTTTCTACACACTGGTACCTCTGGCCTTGGGTTTGGGGATACATCCATTTGCGAATGTTGACTTGCTGGAATGGGAATTTCAAATGAGTCATTCATACTGTAGTGTCTGGGTCTCATTTGATTCAAATTTCGTTTGCACTGAAACTTTTCACGTTTTATGTCATATAAAACATGTCCAATTCTTTTGGTTACCATTCCTTCTTCCCAATGCATTTTTCCAGCCCTAAAGTTCTTAAAGAAAACTTTGTCTCCTGGTTTATATGCCTTAGCCATCTTGTTTTCTATTTTAGCAGTTTTCTTTGTTGGACTAGGCAATAGTCCGTCGAACACAGAGCGTCCTTTTGTTGCGAACATTAACTCTGCTGGCGATAAACCTGAATTTGTATTCGGGTTTGGCATGATTTTATAAACTGCAAAAGAATTTTGAATACTTCTTTCATTAGTATCCACGTCTTGATTTTTCTTCCGAACCCTTTTAAGAGTGTCTCCACATTTTTCTGCTGATGGTAGAGGGTACGTATTATCCTTCTGACAATTATTCAAGCCATTAGAAAAATCAACAGACATTCTAATTTTTCAATTTTTCTTTTTTAAATAAACTGTTTGCGAAGTCCAATCCGAGTAATCGACTTTTACTTTTGTGCACAGACTTAGTCCTTTTGAAAAAACGCGAGGAAATTCGTTTTTCCAATCTTTAATAAATCTTTCTGTTTTATTCAGCTTGTTATTCTCTATACTATCAACTTTGTTAGAGAAAGAATTTATTGGTAATTCCCATAAATTAAATAAAACCATCCAGTCTGTGCCAAAAAGATTCATTGAACCCGGGAGTACATATACTTTCGACTTTTGAATTATTCCCATTAGCGAAACATCACATTTTAATTCACCAATGAATTTAAGTCTCTTACCAGAGACACCTTTTGCAATTTTATTTGTTCTACATAACTCTGGACAACCGATTTTTTTCCATGTTTGCTCACTTATCAGGGATATCGCTACCAGAATCGAGTAATAATTTAACAGTCTGTCCATTTATTTTCACATTCACATATTTTCGTATGGGACCATTCTGGATACTTTTAGTCAAAACAACGTTTACATTATTTTTGAAATCTCTTTTAGTCCCTTTTTTCTGTTTTAGCATACAGTGAGAACTTCTGTGACCTATACGCCCACAACAAAAACAAATTTTATCCTTAAAGAAACAATATTTCTTTAAATGTTGTCCTCCACACGCACTGCATATAAATTTTTGTTCTTTATTTTTAATCCACTTCTGTTGTCTTACAGTTTGTACTCGTTGAATGCAATTCTCCTCAATCCGAGTATTATCTTTTTTAATATTTATTAGACGTTGACATTCCTCAGTCACTTTTTGAAGCGTAATATTCGGGTCCTGTTCCATGATAGTCTGGAGAAAGAAAACTCTGAATTTAAACTTGTTAAACTCAGCTTAAAAAATTGTTCAAGCCGAGGTGTTGGTAAATACATACCTGGGTTTGGTTTGTTTTGTGGCATATCAACCTTAGTGGGTCATTTAATGCTGACAAAGTTTTGAAATAAATTCATTCTTAATGGATGCTCAATTTTTTTATAAACACATTTTTCTATTTAACCCATAGATGGGACCCTAACAGGTACTACCACTCTGGGTCAGAGTGGACCAGGAAGCAATGGTGATGAAGGGGGGCTCCATATTCCCCAGACCTCCAGAATTGGAACCTCACCATCAGATAGAATTTAACGTCATACTCAGAACATGAAGACTCTCTGCCACCACCTTCTAGCACCCATATGATAAAAGGGGTTGGGGCTTGTCATAGGGGCAATAGTGTTGGGACAATCATATAGGTGCTAGGGCTTGACAGCCAGCCAATTGATCGGAGGGGCCTCTCCGACCGCCCGTCTAGCCCAAGTAATGGCCTAAGTGAAGTGTTGCATGTCATGGACTGCTCATCCACCAGGATTCCATCCTCAAGCATCACAAGTCGCCACCCATGGCCTACAGGTGGCCCAGAGGTGTATTCCAAATCCCAGCTGACTGGGCTAACATACCTGGGACTTTGCCACAGACATCAATCTGTATCCATGACAACCTTTTTATTTCATCCATGTAGTCTTACCTGGATAATAAATACCAAAATATAAGCTTCCAAAAATATGCAGGAGTTCTTAAGAGTTCTTAAGAGGTTTCTCATGAACACTCAGTTGATTAAGAAATAATTTGTATGCACATTAAAAGTTATTCACTCTAGCAGCTTTTCATACTCTGTTCAGCTATGAAGCCAAGTATATATACATATAAAAAAAACCTACATAGAATTTACTAAGGTTTATTTAGTCTGACATGCAGGCCTCAGATTACTTACATTACCTGCTGTTCGAAAGTGATGACTAATTTTAACTCATTGCTGCTTCCTTTTTTCATTCAATCTATTTTTAATTTTATTTTTATTTTCATTGTAAATAAAATTGATATTATTTTTTTTTATTTTTTACTGTTATCCTCAGTTTTGTGATGATATATAAAAACACAACGTTTTGACTGTTGTATTCACCAGTGTACTTTGTTTGTTTGAGCTTAGTAAGGATTCAACCTGGGAAATCATTGCTATGCTCAGATATGAAAAAAAAAAAAAACTCTCGTCTACTTTCAATCAAATATTCCTTCCCCAGCCATTCATTGGTTAACTTAACAGTTCAAGGGGAGTAACTCCTGGTAGTTTATAAATTTCATTACATCTATAAATAATCAAATATATAGATTACCTTCTTTTCTTTCTTCTTTTGTTTTTTAATTAATCATAGATTTTTAACTCTTTTAACTCTGGTTTTAAGTTATGACAGTCTTGATGATAAGTAAAAAACAAAAATTTTTAAATAGAAGTTCAACTTATATTTGTCACAAGGCCAAAAGTACAGGGTACCTAGTCAGGATTGAACTCACTACTAATTGATCTGAAAGTCTAACCTGCTGACTGTTACTCCACAATGATGTGTCATATTTGAAAAACTTACATAATACAAAAGAACTAATACCTTTGGGAGAGGCATGAATTCATTCCATTCTCCCCTTAGCCATAGGTAAACAGTGGAGCAGACAAATAGGAACTATCCTCCATTGGCAAACCCAACTTATTGTCTTTCTTCCACATCACATGCAACAAAAATCATACCTCTCCAATGAAATTACCATCGGGCAGCAAAGAGAAGCGGTCAACCTGCATACTCTCAAGCCAGCGGACGAATCCCATCATTATCTCTCCCAGGGCCGGGTTAGCTCAGTCGGTAGAGCGTTCGCCTAGAAACCACAAGGTTCCTAGTTCGATACCGGCCCTCGCCAACTCAGCGTATGAGTAGGAACAGGGATCTGTCCGGTAAAGTAAGGAGCTGATGGTAGGTGTAGCACTCCACCTCAGATGCAAAAACAATCTCCTTGGTCTAGCACTAGTGAAAAGGGGATAGATTCCCTCACTGATTGGCTGATACCAACTCTAGGCCACCCCGGCAACTTTACTTACTTTTTTTATCTCTCCCATGAAATTACTGTGTGCAGCGAAGAGAAGCGGTTTAACATCATCGTATACCTTTCCCACACAACTGTCATCAACAACTTTGAATTTCCACAGTCCATTTAGCATTCTCATTACTTTGCATTGCGGATAAAGTTACATCTAATAGTCATCGGGGTGGCCTAAAGTCAGTATCAGCCAATCAGCAAGGGAGTCTATCCCATTTTCACTAGCGCTAGACCAAGGAGATTGTTTTTTTTGTGTGTCTGAGGTGGAGCGCCACACCTACCATCAACTCTTTACTTTACTTCACAGATCCCTGTGCTACTTATACGCTTTAATGAGTGGTTTCTAACCAAACGCTCTACCGACTGAGCTAAGCCGGCCCTATTGCATGTTATACATAACTAAAATTCTCATTAAATTAGCTGGAACACAGGTAAAATGCTACTGCATTTTTTGCTAGAGTGAAGTCTGAGTAATAACACGTTTCCTGGACTCTTCTCAAAAAATGCTTAATTCTCTAAAATTTTTGCTGGTTGGTTTTGAAGGCTATCACAATGCAAGTGTTACATAATTATTAGATTCCTAATATTTATGTACAGTAGTGTAGAAATCAAAATGGCTGTTATAAGTTGCAGCCAGTGGCCTTGAAGGATGAGTGACAAGGCTTGACCTCATCCTGAACCTTCCGGTGGATACAGTGAGAATCGGTGAAGAAGACCCTCTTCCGGTTTAGATTAGAAAGAGATTTTTAGTCAGATCGGCAAATCGGTAAGTCGTGTTATGCACGCGGCCGACTCAATCTGCGCAGGTAGTCTGGTGGGTATTTCAGAATAAAATATGATCTAATTTAAATCGAAGTCTTGTGTTATTATCTAAAAACTACCAATGACACAGGGCTTCTGATAAAGAGAAATCCCCAATGGAACTTCCATTGGAAGACCAGACACAAAGTCCCCAAGACAAAGTCCAGACGCTAGAAGAGACGCTAGAAGAAGAATAATAGAAGTAAGAAAGTAAAGAAAGAGGTATACAACACAAGTGTAAAGAAAAAAGAAGGTAACTGTGGTGTTGTTTGTTAACCTGTGATTTATCCTCAATATTTCGGAATAAAAATCCCTTCTACAGAAGATCACCAGAACTGAAGTTGTTGCTAGTGGCTGTTCATTTGTTCTGTCTCATGTCTTCCAAATTCTCTGTGTGTGTGTGTGGGGGGGGCTTGTTTATGTGTGTGTTTGTGTGTGTGTAAGTGTGTGTTTGTGTGCGCGTTTATGTTTCTGTTCATTTGCTTCTTTTTTTTCTTTTCCTTTTTTTGTTAATTATTATTCCAGATTTGGCTCGCCCTCTAAGCATGTTTTTTTTTGTTTACTATCTGATCTCTTTTTTATTAATATGTGTCTGAGATTAACATTCCAGATATCGTTTGATTGTTTATGGGTGCGGGTGTGTAAATTTACTGTCTATCAAAATCACCTGTTGTCCTGTTGTGTGTGTGTGTGCGGTGTATTTGTATCTAAAATTTTATTTCTATGATAAACTCTTGTGATGTCGATACAAACTTGGAGAAACTGATATATAAATTTCATATAAAGATGATATAAGTTGCTCTTGTTAATTTTATGAGCCCAGTGAAGGCAATCCCGAATATCTCTTCCAACTCCGAACATACGAATGGCAATAACCACATTTCATCCAAACTACCAACACTATCAATTGTTGGTTGGTTGGTTGGTTTTGTATCCATGTAAAATGGATGTCATAGTTATGAGCTGAGTCCAAGGTAAGAATTTGAATCCTTTTAATAACAACCAACACGTTTCTCTTGCAACCATACACTGGTCTGTAACACATATATAAAACATAATGTAACTTTATATTATACTAGACAAAATGTGACCTGTTGGGTCACCCATTGAGCTCTGTGTAGTTAATTGAGATGATGGAAAAGTAAGTTTGCAAAGCGAATTAAATTAATAAATAATTAAATAATAAATATGACTGGACAAAAAATTAAAATCATTTTGTAAGATTTCAAAGAAAGGGAAGGTTTGACTTAATTTAAGCTATGGGTTGCTGCTTATGAAATTTAACAACAAATACATTTTAAATTCTCCCATCTCTCTCTCTACTCTCCCAGGGAAACTAACATATAACAAGGAGATGATCAAGAGATAGAGAGGGGAGAGTGATAGGCAGAATGTAAAGTAAGGACGGATCAGTTTTTGACTTAATTGCAAATTATGACTAATTAGAACCAATCAAAATTAAATTTATTTCAAACATAACTCAATCCTAAAAGTAAGAAATAATTTAGTATAACTTTTGTGTCTTTAAACTACTAAACAGTAAAAAAGTCTTTAGGAGACAAATGTTGATTTGCTCAGCTTTATTTTAGATAAGTCACAGTAGTTAATAATGAGAAGTTCCATTGTTATTGTATGCGATGGTTATCATCAATGGGAAATAGAATTTGTGATCCAGTTCAAATCCTGGATGAGACTGTTAGTGTTTCATATCATGCTAATGCATAAAAAACATAAATCTATCTGTTCTCCCACTAGCTGTGGTTGACTCGGTTCTTTAATCTTGGTTTAGCAACCAGTCTAGGAGTAGGAAGACTTTGAATTCAAACCAGCTGTACTCTGCTAAAAAAAATGACCTTGTGTCACATCCTGCTCATGGCAGACGGGTTAGGTAAATACATACATGATACAAAACCTTAAAGAATTTTAAGGAACATAACCTGAAAACTAAATAATAAATAAAAACTATTGATTATCATTATTAAATAATAAATAAAAAGTAAATCATCAAGGTGTCCTAAAGTTGGTATCAGCCAGACAGCAAGGGAGTCTATCCCACTTTTACTAGTGCTAGACTAAGAAGATTGTTTTTTTAGCATCTTAGGCGGTCGCCACACTTACCATCAGCTCTCACTTTACCGGATAGACCCCTGTGCTACTCATATGCTGACTTGGCGAGGGCTGGTATCAAACCAGGAACCTTGAGGTTCCCAGCCGAACACTATATCAACTGAGCTATTATTATTAAATAATAAATAAAAACAATCATTTATGTTTGAGAAGAGATCTAATATAAATACACAGAAATTACTTATTTAATTAAAAAAAAATAATTTTAAGCAGTAAAAATAAGTTTATGATATTTATTTCTCATATATATATACATTTACCAACCCCTCCATGAGCAGGATGCGACACAATGTCAGTTTCTTAAGCGGATTTTAACAGTTTGAATTCCGAGTTTTCCTTCTAGACTGGTTACCTATCCAAGGTTAAAGAGCCCAGTCTGCCCTACTATTTACCCATAGCTGGAGGGAGAATATATGGATTCATACCTTTCCCAAAGGTATTAGCGCTATGTGAAATGCAAACAGTCACATCCAGGATTTGAACTGTTGGCTGAAGCCTTTTCAAAATTTTACAACAATGAGGCGAAATATCAATAGAATTTAGTTGCTGTGTTGTTATATCCACTTTTTCCACTATTCTCAAGCGCTATGTGAAATGCAAATAGTCACATCCAGGATTTGAACTCTGGTCGACAAGTCCATTTCCTATGACTCTAACCATTACACCATTGCACCTCGATAATTTCTTATATATCGTGGCATACAACCATTCAGTTATCACCCCCGGCAAAGACTGCAAGTGATGATATTTCAAGGTTACTGGGAAGATATTGTTACATTCCCTGTCAGATGTAAACACCCAAAATAGTTTTATGGTTCAAGTGTTGAGGAGAAACTTAAAGCATTTACTATCAGTTGCATAGAAATTGTTTCTCTTGGATAAAAAAAAAATCTCTCTTAACTTCTGCAAGAATACCTACTAAAGTATAGATAAATAAACAAATGGGTATGTGCACCTGTGTGTGTGTATATATATATATATATATATATATATATATATATATAGGTTTTTTTTTCTTTCTTTGAAAGTTAAATATTGCTCTGAATATAATTTAATTTATTGATTTTTATACATTAAGCTCTTTTATAAAAAATCCTTGTATGAGTAGATGTGTTTGCACCTACAAGAGCATACAGTATGGTTGTACAGTGAGATTTCAAAGATCCAAATAGAATCATCCCTTACTTACCAGTCATTTGGATTACCTTACATTTATACATACATACATATATATATATATATATATAATATATATATATATATATATATATAAGGTGTCAAAAAAGTTTCATGGTTTTTTGGTACTTTTTGGCACACTTGTATTCTGAAAAAAAAAAAAACAACGTTCCATTCATTTCATTTAAATACAACTTTAAACTTGACACTTTTTTGACACACCTTGTATTCTAAAAAAATTAATGAATGGAACATTAATTTTTTCAGAATACAAGGTGTGTCAAAAAGTACAAAAGATCTTGATACTTTTTTGACACACTTTGTATGTATTTGTATACATATAGATAGATATGTATATGTATATATATATATATAGAGAGAGAGATAATATAGATAGGTAACAGTTAAAGATTGTTTCTTCAGTTTTTTATTAAGTTTTTCCAACTAGCAAACAAGATGCCAAAAATGTGGATCAAAGCTGTATTTGTTTGTTTTTTTCTTTGTTTTTTTTTTTTTAATTTTTACGGCCTATCAACCTTGGTGGGTCATTTAATTCATAGCGATAGTTTTGTAGAAAACAAATGTATATATTTATAGATTTTAACTATTATTCAATTACTCATATTTTTGAGTCCAATCCGACTTCTTTTAGGAAATGTAAAATCCTGGATGGTCTTAATTAAGTGAAAAGTTTTTTTCAAATTATTTGCTTGGTAGTATTTTATTTGCACTAGATCAAAGTCTACACACTCTAGCAGTATATGTTTAACTGTAAATCTATCTTGGAATGTAGTGCATATTGGGGTTTCTGTGCCCTCAAGTAAATGATGATGGGTGATCTAGGTATAGTCTATTTTCAAAATATTTATTCTCATTTACAGCATTTTGTTCCTAAACAGCAATAAATAAATAAATAAATAAATAAAATAAAAATAAAAACTTAATAAAAAATATAAAGTCATATTTAAAGAAGCATGTCAAAAAAAAGGAATTGCTTAAATGCAATTTATATATAAAAATTTATATATAAATATAATTGCGGATAAAACAACACAACTAAATTCAAATGATATTTTGCCTCGGTCTTTGTGAAGCTTTTCAAATTTATTCTAAAGACAAAATAGGTTCCACAGTCTACTTTTATGCTGAAAAGGTAATTTTTGGGGTGGGCAGAAGATGAGAGACGGACACAGGGCAGAGAAATGCTTTTACCCTAAAAGTCACTTAATTAACTCAACTGTGTTGTGTGTGCATCCTGACCACACAAATCCCAATCAAAAAGTATCATGGTGGAAACCCTACTTTTAGGTTCCCATCAGCCCCTAACTAATCAAGGGGAGTAACTCTAGATTTCATTAGGTCTGGGACCTAACAGTATTTATAAAAAATGACCCTGTTGACTACACATCAATGGTATCAGTCCAAGAATTTTACGACAGTAACTCATTTTTATCCTCTTAGAAAACTTTTGGGCTGATAAACAATAATTTATTAATCTTGGTTCCTCCTCTCCCATTTTTATAGAATACTAAGTCCAATTACCATCGAATTGGCAAGACAAGACAGCAAGCAGTCGTAACTCAATACGATTCTGACAGGCTGTAAAGACCACTGCAAAGTGGCAGGATTTATGGAGCCTCAGAGGTTCATACTAACCAAGCAGCCAATCAGGACTCAGGGAATGGAATCACCCAAATGCATGAGTGGACTGTTCTGAATTCCCATAAGTACCAGTTGTCTTGGCCAGTCACATTGCTCAAACCAATTGTTGACTGACTGACTTCAATAATTTTGACAAACATTTATTTACTTGATTTCCACCTACCACCCAACCACAACCCCCACCCCCACGTGGTTCAACACACCACACCAACCCCACCCACTCACATCCGAGCTTTTTAGGCTTTTTTTAACTGAGTCATCATTTTTTTTCTTTATTGTTTTCTTTTTCTTCGTTTTTTTTCTTTTTTCTTCCCTATTTTTTGATTTAATTGTCCACATTTGTTACAGCCATTTTTTTTCCTTTTCTCAAATTTCATTTAAATAATATCAAAGCATTTATATTCACAAAAACACCCTTTCATGCTCAAAGTGCTCACAGTTGCTGAAGCATGGAACAAACTACTTGCATCAGTAGTTAGCTGCTGAAACAGTGCAGCCTTCAAAACCTCCATGCTTCCCGTAATTCGACAATGCTATACCTTTGTGCAAATACATGATGCTGCATAGAGGACCTCCTGAGAATGATGAGTGATAGGGACGGATAGAGAGAGATTGTTATGAATATCCATGTTAATAGTGTGACATGATGATGATGATGATGATACCTTATATACAACCTACATACACACACACACACATATATATCATTTGGAGGTGCGTGGTGTAATGGTTAGAGTCATAGAAAATGGACTCATCGATCCGAGTTCAAATCCTAGATGAGGCTGTTTGCATTTCACATAGCGCTAAAACCCTTGGGAAAGGGATGAATCCATATATTCTCCTCCAGCTATGGGTAAATAGTAGGGCAGACAGGGCTCTTTAACCTTGGATAAGTAACCAGTCAGGAGAAGGAAAACTCTGAGTTCAAACCTGTTAAACTCTGCTTAAGAAATTGACCTTGTGTCACATCCTGCTTGTGCGGGGTTGGTAATATATATATATATATATATAATGACTATACACTGTTTATTTTCATGACATTTGTACATTATTTTATGTACTATACATGCACCTTTTAATAAGTTGTAATGCACCTAAGCACTGTACGCAATAATTTCATTATTATTATTATAGTTTTTCACACCAGCGTTAGCTGATGGCATTTCACTGGAGTCTGACTGACAACAAGTCTCCTCAGGTCTCCAGGAATCTTCTGAGTATTATAGCTGATTTCAACTGTGCTGTTTTCTGGATGGTCTCAATTCCTCCTCTGATTTCCAGTTCCTCCAGTCTTTTGGGGATCGTTCCTAGTGCACCAACTACAATTGGTATCACTTTCACCCGCATATTTCACAGCTTTTTCAATTCTCTGGCAAGGTCAAGTTTTACAAGTTGTTAGTTATTAAAAAATTGATAATCATATATATATATATAATATATATATATATATATACACATATATAAATATATATATATATATATATATATATAAGTAAAGGTAGCATGGACATGGAGTCAACAGTGCCTGGTTACTCACAGTTTTTTGCCTATGTAATGTTCAGCCCAAAAAGTCTAAAACTCGCATAGGCAATAAACTGTCAGTAACCAGGTGCTGTTGTTTTCATGATTATCTAGCCATGGTTTAAAGAGCCCAATCTGCCACACTATTTACCTATAGCTGAAGGGAGCATATATGGATTCATACCTTTCCCAAGGGTATTAGTGCTATGTAAACAGCCTTCTTGTATATGTATATATATGTGGTTGAGAATAGAGGAAAAAAGTGGATATTACAATACAGCAACTAAATTCAATTGATATTTTACCTTATTTTTGGCTGAAGCTTTTTCAAAATTTTACAACAATGAGGTGAAATATCAATTGAATTTAGTTGCTGTGTTGTTCTATCCACTTTTTCCTCTATTCTCAACCACATTTTTGTTGGATTTATTTAATCCTTCACTCCTCATATATGAATATATATATGAGGAGTGAATATATATATATATATAAAAGATAAATTCTGTTTCACTTCAAACTACATTGTTACTGTTTGCTTGTTTTATTGATGATGTATTTCACCTTAAACTTTTTTATCACAACATTTGGAAAACTTCTTTGCAGCGTTCCTTTACAGACTCAGTAAGCATACCTACCAACAACTTTCACATGACCCCCACAACAATCCTATAGATAACAAGCAAACAAAGAGAATCCTATATTAGATTACTAAAAGTGGTTACCCGGCATCGCCTGAATAGAAGGGAGGGAAAAAAGTTAGTTTTGCAGATCCATTATTACTGAATCATGAGTGGGTCCTTACAGGATGCCCCATTAAAATTCCTATATGAAAAAAAGCCCTTGCTTTGATCTGGCCTGGTGTCTACTATTTTAAATATTAAATGCAAAAAAAAAGTCCATACTGTTACTATTTACATTTCATTGTTTAATCATCTTCACAAATATAAACCAAATCATCATTATTTTTGCCCAAAAGGCAAGATTTGATGATAGTGAATGTGTAAATATTTTTACTTTGTCATTAATTGTTTTATTTTTGTATTTTCCTCCAGACATACATACACACAAACTGCCCTTATATATATATATATATATATATATATATATATATATATAAGATAGATTACTTAGTATATAACCGTCGGTCGCTACCGAGCTAAAGGGCTCACAGAATCTCCGAAATTGGCCGTCAAGATCGGATTTTCTGCATCAACCAAGGATTGCAGGGTCTCTATATTTGCGGGAAGTCTAGCCGAATGCCCCACGTTGAGCTAAGATCTCAAACGACTAGAAATCTGCTATAGAAACTGATTTCCGATGTTAATGGCGGCCGATTGGTCACACACAAAAAAGAATAACGACTCTTTTTCTTCTTCAAAAATCAACAACATTTATATTCAAAAATACAAGAATACAAATAATTACTTCTCAAGGTTTGTGGGAGTGATGTGCCCGTAATTAAATACTTCTGGTCTTCTGCAAAGTATTGTGCAAAACAGTTCATAAGTTGACTAAGTTTTCAAAATGGTCTTAGCTGAAGTCAGTTACTCTCGGCTCTCAGTATTGCGTTAATCTTGTCAGCTAGCCCGGTTCTCAAGCAATCACAACTTCATCTGCCCGTTTGGCCTCATCTGCCCGTTCGGCCTCTTCTCTGCCCGTTCGGCCTTGTCTGCCTCTCAAGCCAAAAACGTCTGAGTTAAATAATATTTCAATCGGAACAATTTTATTTCCGGCCGGCATGAAGATATTGGGAATTTTTCTGCTCCTCCCATTCAAGCAGGGTAACCGCCCCCCTCTTGTTTCAACCAGCCAATCAAATTTACTTCCGCTCACCAATCTGGGTGCCATTTCTTCCGGCCACTTGAATGTTTTTTTTAAATACATTCAACTTTCTTTAATTTCGATTTTCAACAAGAGTTATCTCCATTCTTAAGTATTTAAGGAAACAATAAACCAAATATTCTCTTTGCTACTTGAGTATCCTTTTAATACATTTGGTTTTCTTTTAATTTCGATTTTCATTTTCCGGTAATCTATAAAACAGGATTTATCTTTTCCGCGCGACCAAAGTCTGATTACATCAAAGACTTGTCTATGAACGCTGCCTCTCGCTTCTGGGAGTTCCGACCTACTCTAGATTTTACTACCGGCCACCATCGACTGCCCAGTCGAGGTCATTGCCGGATCGCCCATCTGTTTGTCAGCCGGCGAATTATATTTCCGTTTTTTTTTCTTTCTTTCTTTCTTTCTTCTAATATCAAAACCTAAATCAGGTCACAAGTAGACTCAACAGTAACATTTTCAATGTTTTAACAAAGATGAACTAAAATCCAAATTTTAATCTTTATTATTTTTACAACTATATTTTTTTATTATCTTAAAATCTGATAATTTAGAAAATTTATTTATATACTACTTAAAATCATAAATAAATCACATTTTAAACCAGTGAATTTAAATATATCACTATGTCAGGTAAGGAGATTTGGTTATTTCCTATAACTCCAACATAAACAAAGGGGAACCACTCCTGACTGATAAATTATTTATTTATTTTCCCATTAAACTAACCCTAACCCTAAACCTTAACCCCGTCTTCTTTTTTCCTAGTAGATCAATAAATAGATAAATAATTTATCAGTCAAGAGTGGTTCCCCTTTGTTTATGTTAGAGTTATAGGAAATAACCGGAGATTTTAACTATACCAATAATATGTTGAATATTGTCAGAGAATTCGTCTAAGTCCAGATTCTCAACGTTTTAAGTATTTTAAGAGTTATCTCCCCTTATATCTTTACTGTTTTTTAAAAGCTTGATTCACACTTCTCTGAATTTTTTAGATAATACTTGATAGTTTGTATTATTTAGATTATTCGGACTATTGTCCTCATCTTTATTGTTATCTGTACAACGTTTCAGCCGGTGAGCCCTCCGGCCTTCTTCAGGTATTTCTTGTCGGACTCGGGAACTTTCTCTTCAAACTAGGAACCAAACTCTTTATTCAATCCACGGGTGTATCCTGTTCTCATGCCACTAACCATAGCTGGGTACAAGTGTTAAGCTGTGTTAATTATTATTCTATGTTATTCTATGACTAGGATTGAACCTGTAGCCTAGAGATAATTGTCACTTAGAACTGTATTAACTCAACACCTATATCCACTATGTAAGGTATGGACCATATGACCTTTAGGCACCCCTTTTTGATCTCGATTAAGAAAGGACATGTTTTTCATTTACACTGTCAATATCCGGTTGTTTGTTAGGAGTTAGGGTTAGGGGTTAGTTTTATAATTTTTTTAAAAAAATCTAAAAATTGTCTGTTAAAACAACTGGATATTGACGGTGTAAATCAAAAACATGTCCTTTCTTAATCGAGATAAAAAAGGGGTGCCTAAAGGTCATATGGTCCTAAGGTATTATCAAAAAGTATCGAGACTGAAACTTAACATTTTTTTAAAAATTTTTAGATTTAAATGAGCTGAACAACTTGAGCACCTTTTTGATCTCCATGTTTCTAACACACGTGGTCATGCCTACAAAGTCGGAAAACAGCACAGCTAACATGACTTTCGGAAACATTTTTCACGCTCAGATTTGCCAAGGCACGGAATAAACTGCCTGCATCCATTGTAGGCTGTCGAAACACTGCATCTTTCAAAGCTTCCATGTTTCCTGTAATCTGCCAACACTATACCTGATACTCCCCTCCACACACATATGCACTCATGCGCACACATATATATATATTATTAGTGTACGCTATTCATGTTCCTGACACTAATACATTAATCTACGTACTAGATATGAGACTTTGATGAGTTGTGGTGCACATGAGCACTGTACACAATAAATTTCATTATTTTTATTATTTTTTAATGTGACGATGTTGAGACTGCTGTTTAGATATCAGAACCATTTCTTCTTTTTTTTTTAAAGATTCAAAAAACTTAGTTACTGTATTTGACGGCATATAGGACGCACTTTTAAAAAAAATTTTGGCTCAAAAAATTGCCCTGCATCATACATCGTAAGTTTGAGACCTCCCATAGGTCTAGGCTAATCTTCTCTATGATGCTCATTAACCCAGTTTACGCTCAGTACTTTTACTTACCCTAAACTGCCAAATTGCTTTTATACAGCTATGTTTCTGCTTGTGTAATGCACAGTTAGAATGTTTTCAACAATATATGCTTAAATACACTAAAAACTTTTTCCTGAATCTGACCTGCTGAAATGGGGGTACGTCTTATATGCCCATGCGTCTTATATGCCGTCAAATAGGTAATTTATGAGGAAGTGCATCCCGGTCTCCCTCCTCAAAGACCGCTACCCGGTGACTATCAAAATAACAACCCCAGCTCATCATAATTCCTGTTTATTATCGTAATTTGTCGTAATTCTTGTTTAGATATGAAGATGGATATATAGTTTTGAATAGACTGAGATAGATAGATAGATAAACAAACAAAATAATATAGATAGATACGAACAAATAGAGATAGATAGATATTTTCAACAAGTAAATGTATTGGGGGAGTCGCTTCTTTTTTTGTCGTAATTCTTGTTTATTTAAACTAAAAACAAGACCATAAACAAACATGAATAAAAAAAAAATCGTAGTATTTAAAGTAATATAGATAAATATGAACAAATTGAGATAGATGGATAGTTTTGAATAGCTTGAGCTGGGTCGTTATTTTAATAGTCACCAGGCAGCAACTCTTGAGGCAGGAGACAGGAATGCACTTCCTCATAAATTACCGTCAAATACAGTAAGTCAGTCTTGATACTTTTTGAACAGCAAGTTTATGTGCAAGTACTTATCAGAACTTCTTGTTTCTTAACTGAAAATTTACCTGAGGTGTAAGATTTGAGGATATTAGATGAAATATGGCAAAGTAGTTTCACACTGTTGGGGTTTATTTTCCCTTTCTTGCTATGGTGTGCGTGGTATTAATGGTTAGAGTTGAAGGAAATGGACTTGTCGATCAGAGTTCAAATCCTGGACATGGCTGTTTGCATTTCACATAGCGCTAATACCCTTGGGAAAGATATACATCCATATATTCTCTCTCCAGATATGGGTTAATAGTAGGGCAGACTGGGCTCTTTAACCCTGGCAAAGTAATTAGTCTAGAAGAAGGAAAACTTTGAATTCAAACCTGTTAAAGTCCGCTTAAGAAATTGACGTTGTGTCGCATCCTGCTCATGCGGAGGGGTTGGTAAATATATACAGTTTCCTGTTAACTGGCATTGCGACCAGTAGTATTTAAAGGCAGTGCCACCAAAATCAAACTCTCTTTCTCTTGGACTCTCCAGCCTTCAAAACCAGCACACAAGTTGTGTCTCTGTTCATGCAACAGACATTCTGCGTACCAATTATATGGGCCCTTCTACACCCTATGGTTTAACATAGGATCTATGCACTAATTGCATCTTTCTGTATACCTTCTTTTAGCTGAGGTAATGACACTCCAAATAAGAATTTGGCAGACAGGCAACACCAGATAATCAGGATTTACACTTTTGCATTTCATCTTGGATGATTTAGACAGTATCATTTTTAATGATGTTTTTGTCTACACAGTAAGTGACAACATTTATTCTCCATTTAGGTAACCTCAAGACAATCTACAAAGATTTTTTTCCTTAGGAAATTCATCTAAACTGTTTTGTATTATTTCTGTTAGAATCTGCTTAGACAATAAAGTCTATTTGTTATCGTTAATTATCGGATTTGTTCAATATTTATATTTAATAGCAGGACCTGTGGATATACCACAGTATGATAATTTAATCATTACAACATTTGATATGTTTACTCAAGAGCTATTGCTAAATAGTTCAATATGTAAAAACTATAATAATCTTTATTTAACTTTCTCTCACTCTTTTTTTCTTTCTTTCTTTCTTTTTATCTTTTCATTATGTTTTATTGAAACAGATTAGCGTAATCACTTCTGAACACTCACACACTCTCTCTCTATCTTTCTCCTACTCTCTTTCTTTCTTATTATATTTTTTTCTGTGTAGCATCTCCTTTTTCTTCTCTTTCTTTCTTTATAAAAAAAAACAGAATACTCCATTATTTAGCTAATGACACTCCAAACAAGAATTTGGCAGATAAGCAACACCAGATAATCAGGAATTACATTTTTGCATTTCATCTTGGATGATTTGGACAGTACCATTTTTAACCAGAGGGTATTGCAAGATGATAATGGACATACTTTTAAGGAACATTATTATAATAAATAATGATTTTAAATAAATTACAACATTTATCCTATAACAGTTGTAACATTTAGTGTATGAAATTTATATAAGGAAGACCGGAGGATACAGCGGCCGAAACCTTGGATTTATACATACCACAATAAAGATGAGGACAATAGCCGGAAATATCAAAATTATTCAGTAGTGGTAGTATTTAACCCATAGCTGAGGTGGGATGAGGGGGGGGTCATACCTGTCACAAGGGTATTAATCCAAAGGGGAATGTAATCGTGTGACTATAGTTTCAACTTGCTTACTAATAACTATTTGAGGACAGAGGAGTATATAATCATTTTTTAAATATTCTAGAATGCCTGAAATATTTTTGTTCTTTATTCTACTTGTATGAGAAATTTTATAAATGAATAATCAAATCAAATATCAATTGTAAACCTTTAAAAAAAAGAACTACTTACTATAATATTAGGTTGGCTGCCTCATCAAATAGTTAAGTGAGTTGAACGGACTATTCAGTTATTTATGAGCTTGTGCTAAAAACTAAGCTAAGATTAGTTGGTTGGTTGGTTGGTTGGTTGGTTATATTTTATGGCATGCCAACCCTTGCTAGGTTATTTTATGCCAGAGACGTTTTGTTTTATTCACATTCTTGATGAGCATTCAAAATACTTTATTAAAAAAAAAAATTAGATGGGTCTGTCAGTGAAATATATCAAATTTGGTTATTTCCTATAAGTCTAACATGATCAAAGGGGAACCACTCTTGACTGATAAATTATTTATTTATTTATTGATCTACTAGGAAAAAAGAAGACGGGGTTAGGGTTTAAGGTTAGTTTAATGGGAAAATAAATAAATAATTTGTCAGTCAAGAGTGGTTCCCCTTTGATGATGTTAGGCTTATAGGAAATAACCTCAAATTTCGTCTCTTAACACTACGTTAGTTCCCTGTTTTTTTTTGGGGGGGGGGGGGGGCATCGCACTCTACATTTTTTAGATGTTCATAATTCCTAGCGGGCAATTTGATTATTTTTCTCATTCCTAGTAATCCTCCTGATTAACTGAGGAAATAATCCAGGCTCAGCTGCAGTGAAATATAAATGATATTCTTTTCATCTTTTGATGTGCATTATATGAAATATACAACATAAGTTTATGTAACAAGTTTATAGGAATTATAATTTCAATTATTGATAATGAAATTTTATTGTGTACAGTGCTCAGGTGCAGCACAACTTATCAAAGTCTCATGTCTAGTACACAGAATAATGTATTAGAGTCAGGAACATGAATAGCTTACAGTAATAATATACATGTATGTGTGCGCATGCATGCATATGTGTGTGGAGGGGGTATCAGGTATAGTGTTGGCAGATTACAGGAAGTATGGAGGCTTTGAAAGATGTAGTGTTTCGACAGCCTCCAACGGATGCAGTCAGTTTATTCCATGCCTCGGCAACTTTGTGTGAAAAAATGTTTCCAAAAGTCATGCAAGCTATGCTGTTTTCTGACTTTGTAGGCATGATAATTAATGACCTTTTGAGCATTTACCAGGTCAGTTGCCAGACGTCGGAGTTTTAACGAATCCATTCCTAGGGCAGCAAAATGTTCAGAATATGGCAGATGCCTGATGGAAGGTATTCGTTTGGTTGCAGGTCTCTGTACAGTTTCTAGGAGGTTAATGTTCTGAGCGAGATAAAGGTTCCAGACCGGTGATGCAAATTCCAAGTGTGGCCACACCATAGCTTTATACAGCTTTAAATAGATAGCCAGTGAGCAGCTGACAAAAGTCTTGCTGAGCGACACCAGAACACCCTCAGCCTTTTTGACAATTTTAGAGATCTGCTTCATACAACGTAAATCACTGCTGACAGTAATACCGAGATCACATTCACAAGAAGATTCCTTGATATTAGTGTTGTGGAGGGAGTATGTGTATGATAGGTTTTTCCTCCCAAAATGCATGGTGGTACATTTGCCTACAGTCGGCTTTAGTTCAAGTATTGATTTATACCATATTGCAACAGAGATTGAATCTTATGTTACTTTTTTATATTGATCATCATAATACATATTAAAAGATCATATAATAGTGTATCCTCTGGGTGTTTTCCAAATAAATATGATAGAAATTTATATTCAATTTTCATAATTCCTTTTATTGTATTATGTTAGATGAATAACATACATATAATACTGTCCTCCCCTTGAATCTGATATCCAGTGCTGAGCTAGAACAATATTATTGAGTGATGATGGAGATCTGTAAAAGAATTTGAGTTCAACCGAATTAAACACCAAAAATTGAAGCAGGATGATTTTCAGTCCAGCAACATTTAAAGTGGAGAAGTTCCAACATGTAGTTTATGTGGAAGAGTATGTCTCTCCAGGACTGGCCTGTTGAGTCATCTGAGAAAACACAAGTTTTATGTTGGCTCCTGATTACGACAAGAAGGTTCCAGAGTCGGACAAGAAAGCTGGAGGGCACATCAGCTAAAACGTTGTACAGATAACAATAAAGATGAGGACAATAGTCCAAATAATACAATTAATACTAATTACCAAGCCTCATCTCAAAAATTCAGAGGAAAAAAAAATTGAAAAGAACAGGAAATGGTCTTACTCATGCACAAGTTGACACCCAACAATACTGTCCTCCCCCCTGAATCCGATATCCAGTGACTATCTGGAGCAATATTATTGCGTGATTATGGAGGTTGCATGGTTTTTTTTAACAATAATTTTGACCCCTCCAATTTTTTTTACCTACACATGGACACACCAGTGTCGGCCAACCAGTAAAACGTATGGTGCATGGTGTAAGAAATGGATATGGTGAGACGAGTTCAAATCCTGGATGAGACTGTTTGCATTTCACATAGGGCTAATACCCTTGGGACAGGTATGAATCCAACTATTCTCCCTCCACCTATAGCACATATATAAAGGGCAGTTGATGTGTATGTATGTATGTCTGGAGGAAACTACAAAAAAAAAAACAATTAACATCAAAGTAAATATATACACACATTCACTATCACCAGATCTTGCCTTTTGGGCAAAAATAATGAAGATTTAATTTATATTTGTGAAGATAATTAAACAATGAAATTTAAATAGTAACAATATGGACAATTTTTTTTTTTTTTTTGCATTTGATATTTTAAATAGGAGACATTAATTTTTATTTTCCGATTGTCTGTGTACTTTTTTCTGATGCCCCACCAGGTGGATTCTTTAATGTTGTTATGGCAACTGGACTAGAAGGAAAACCAGTTGTAAGTTGGAGTAAATACATAGATCTTTTATGAAATATCCTGTATTTTCTGTTGATGTTATTAAATGCTAAAGTTTTATTGTCAACTTTAGTATGTAACTAGACAAAACGTGAACCATTGGGTCACCCATTGAACTCTGGGAAAAGGAGTATGCAAAGCAAATTAGATTTCTTTTTAAATAAATATGGCTGGAAAAAACATTAAACTCATTTTGTAAGATTTCTAAGAAAGGGAAGGTTGGACCTAATTTAAGCTACGGGTTGCAGCTTATGAAATTTAACATACAAATACATTTCAAATTCTCCCATCTCTCTCTCTACACTCCCAGAGAAACAAACATATATAACGAGGAGGTAATCAAGATATACATAGAGGGGAAGAAAGTGATAGGCAGGATGTAAAGTAAGAGATTGGTAAGTTTTTGACTTAGTTGCAAATTACAACTATTTAGAACCAATTAAAATGGAATGTTTTTCAAACACAACTCAATCCTAAAAGTAAGGAATAATTTAGTATATTTTTTGTGTCATTAAACTAAAGAGTAAAAGGCCTTTAGGAAATTTGCTCAGCTTTAGTATAATAATAGATATATTGCCTTGACCAACAGTGTGACCTATCCATGAGTATATACAGTATATATTTATATGTTTGTTTTTTGTCTTATTTTGTATTTATGTATTGAAATATTAAATTTTATTCTCTTTGAACTGTGTTCATCTATATATTTTATATCTTATAGTTTTTAAAATAACTAAAAAAAAAAAAAATGGTTCCTGCTCAATCACCAAAGTAAGCAGAGATTAGTTTGTTCAATACTTAATTTGGTGATCACTTAAGCAAGAGCAGATACTGTAAGCAATCTTTGTTTATCAAAAATACTTGACTGTGCACTAAATAACCTGACAAGTGTTGTACAACAAAAACAACCAACAAACTAAAATATTTACGGAATGTCTACACGTATATAAATACTACACTATGTTCATCAGCAGAAATGTTGACCTGTCTATATATTAATATTCGTGTTCCTTAATTTTATGACCGTTATCATCCTGCAACACCCTCTGGTCAAAAATGAGACCGTCCAAATCATCCAAGATGAAATGCAAAAATGTAAATTTGATTATCTGGTGTTGCTTATCCGTCAAATTCTTATTTCTTATGAATGTCATTACCTCAGCTTAATAATGGGCAATTCTGTTTTTAATCAGAAAGAAAGAAAGGTAAGAAAAAGGACATGCTACACAGAAAAAATATCACAAGAAAGAAAAAAGACAGAGAGAGGGGGTGAGCACATGGAAGCAATAATGCTAATCTGTTCAATCGAACATGATGAAAAGAAAGAAAGAAAAAGGAGGACTGACAGTTAAATCATGATTATTATACTTTTCACATATTGAACAATATTGCAATATCTCTTAAGTAAACATATCAAATATTGTAATAATTATATTATCATACTGTGGTATATCAACAGGTCCTGCTAGTGAATAAATAATTCTGTCATAAAGAATAAACAAAAAAAAAATAAACAAAAAATAAACAAAATAACAAAAAACAAAACAACCACTAAATTACTTTTAAAAAGTGCCTTTAATATATCATCCATTTTTGACAATTAAAGGTTAGATTTTTTAAAAAAAACAAAAAAACATGCAACTTGTTAATTAATATCTGTGATAGTTGAGAAAATGCTTATATATGTTATAATCACAGCCATTAGAAAAAGGTCTTATTTATCTATGTTAATATATGCAAATATTTTTTATTCAAATGAAGAATGCCTGTAAATGTATATATATATGTCGAAAGGAAAAATAGACAAAGGAAAGAAAATGCTGAATGGATGAAATAGATTTTATTTTACTAACACGTATTTCGGCCAGGAGTTAGTTCATATATTCTATTTATTATCATTTTAAATATGAAATAAAATAATAATAATAGAAAAACTACAAATATCTAAGTATACAAAGAATAACAGCCTTTGTCAAGTAAAATCTTCAAACATTTTCAAGAAAAAATTCTTTTTTCAAACATTCAAAAAATTCTCCGTATTTTAACCACCTTTATTTCAAACATTTTACTCTGACGAAGGCCGTTATTCTTTGTATACTTAGATATTTTGTAGTTTTTCTATTATTATTATTTTATTTCATATTTAAAATAATAATAAATAGAATATATGAACTAACTCCTGGCCGAAATACGTGTTAGTAAATAAAATCTATTTTATCCATTCAGCATTTTCTTTCCTTTGTTTATTTTTCTTTTCAACATACTGTTGGATTCACTTCCATTTTCAACTTTATATATATATATATATATATATATTAGTGATGCTGATAGCTTTTTGATTTAGTGCATTCTGGGATGCACATATTTGCTTTGAATGAGTCTGTGGGAAAATTTATAGCTCCCAACTAAAGTTTCTTAATAAATTGTAGGGTTTTTATTTATGATCTGGGGAAACAATTAAAGCCGTCTAACTCCTACTTTGTAACCTATCCTGTGTAATTCATTTCTAAGAATATTGAAATGTATTAACAGTTAGCTTGAAATGTCGAGGGAAGAAAAAAGAAAAACACTGGGATGCATGGATACAATTTTACTGGATCCTTTTAGATTTTTGTGCACTAGGGACACAGGACGTGTACCTATCAGCATCTCTGTATATATATATATATATATATATATATATATATATATATCTGTTGCATTTACCCCAAAATGTTAGCATATAAACAAAAATATGTTCAATGGATAAAAGTTTTTTTTTTATCCAGTCAATGAGAAAAAAGGACAATTCAAATACAAGAATTTAAAAATATATTTCAGTTAGAATAAATACTTGGTTAGGGTCGCTCCTATGCAATAGAATAGTGGTTCTCAACCGGGGGTCTATAGGGTTCTTGGGGGTCCACATAAGATGTTTTGGGGGTCCATCATGACCCACTAATATATACAGCCCCACATGTCACTTAAGCAGGCAGAATTCTACTATCTGCCCATAGCTGGAGGGAGAGTAGTTGGATACATACCTTTCCCAAGGGTATTAGTGCTATGTGAAATGCAAACAGCCTCATCCAGGATTTGAACTCGTGTATTTGTATCCATTTCATACGACAGTAACTATTGGACCAAGAAAACCTCCATTTTTTAATAAATATGTCCTTGTAAATTTATGACATTTTATAAGTGACCATTCATTTTCCATAGAATTTAGTTGTTTAAGATTATAAAAATAATGAAATTAGTATTATCTGCATTATTCGGACTATTGTCCTCATCTTCATTGTTATCTGTACAACGTTTCAGCTGATATGCCCTCCGGCCTTCTTCAGGTATTTCTTGTCGGACTCGGGGAACCATCTTGGACTCAGGACCTTCTTTTCGAACTCGGGAACCTTCTTGTCGTAATTGGGAGCCATCAAGGAACTTTGAACCCAACGTTTTATTCAGTCCATGGGGGGGTCTCCTGTTTTCATTCTGCTAACCATAGCTGGGGTACAGGTGTTAAGCTGTGTTAATTATTATTCTATGTATGAAAAGGTTCTTGAGTCAGACAAGAAATACCTGAAAAAGGCCAGGGGGCACATCGGCCGAAACGTTGTACAGATAACAATGAAGATTAGGACAATAGTCAGAATAATGCAGATAATAATAATCATCAAACCTCATCTCAAAAATTCAGAGAAATAATGAAATGATCGCATACAGTGCTCAGGTGCATCACAACTCATCAAAGGCTCACATATAATAAATAGAATAATGTACTAATATTAAGAAAATGAATAACGTATTCATAATATATATGTATGTATGTTTGCACGTGCATATGTGTAAGGAGGGGGGGGTATCAGGTATAGTGTTGTCGAAATTATAGGAAGCATGGAGATTTTTAAAGATGCAGTGTCTTGGCATCCAACAACTGATGCAGGCAGTTTATTCCATGCCTCGGCAACTCCAAGCATGAAAAAATGTTTCCAAAAGTCATGTGAGCTATGCTGTTTTTTGATTTTGTAGGCATGTGCAATTAATTATACTTCTACAATACACAAAATATTTTATCAATTGTTTGATACAATTCCTAAATAATATTTGATAAAAATACAAGAGGATTTTTGGTAAATTGCGGATTAGTGTGCCCTGTCCTCCTGCCCTAAAAAACACTAAGCGGTGCCTGCTCAAAATGTGATCCGTGCTAGTTATGAACTCCTTACTGAAAAAAATAAAGATATATTTTTAAATTAAAAATGATGTGACATTTTTTTTCAATTAAAATAAAAAAGAATATTTAAATATTCTGTTCTTTTATTTGTGTTTGTTTTATGTTTTGATTGTTTTTACTTTTGAAATTCAGTCGTATTCATTTAAAAATTTGTGACAGTTGTTTTGAATTAAAATAAAATGAAAATACCGATAAAAAAAAAACATATTTTAAAAGTGGGTGAGTAAAATATTTACATTTACTTGTTGATAGAAAAACCTGAGAGTGGCTTTAAAATATTGCTTTCTTATCGCATTAACTTGATTTTAACGCCTTCAAACCACTAAAAACAGTTTTTTGTCGTGGTTAAAATATTTACATTTACTTGTTGAGAAAAGACGGGGTGGGGTGGGGGTTAAAATATCGTTTTTATATTGCATTAACTTTCCAGGAAAAAACATTTTCAAACAGCTAAGAAGTTCATAACTAGCACGGGTCACATTTTGAGCAGCCACCACTTTGCGTTTTTTAGTGCAGGAGGCCAAGACACACAAATGCGATATGTACTGGATGTTTTAAACATCAAACAGCTATGGGGGTTCACCAGAGTAAAATAGGAATTAAAAAGGGTCCCTTGGTAAAAAAGGTTTGAGAACCATTGCACTAGATAAACTAGGCAAACCCTGAAATCCTGTTTAGTGTGTGCCAGTTGATATATTGCAGTCATCCAAATAATCTAATACAATATTATGCAATGATTTTATTAAAATTTGTTTTGGGGAGAAAAAGAAGCAGACATTGTAGAACTGGCTGAGGAGAGTGATGAATATTAGGAAGTTAGCCTTGGTCTTGCAAAGATTTGGGATTTTTTTTCAATTTACAAAGGAAGCAAAGTTTATAGGATCAAGTCTCCATAGCCAGATTGATAAAAATAATGGGTTAAATCGAACTTAACAGACTTAAATTTCACCATCATATGTCACCCTGCTGAAAGAAAAGAATACCAAAAATCAGGGAATTAACCGAATTTAATAAAAAATTTTCAGTGTTGATATATTAATGAATAAAAGATATAATGCACCATCTTTGAGAATCTGTGTTATGCCTCAAAGAGACGTGGTTCAAAATTAACTGACCTGAAAAAATGTAAAAGTTTTTAAATAAAATAACTGGTGCATTATATCTTTTATTCATTAATATATCAACACTGAAAATTTCATTACATTCAGTTAATTCCCTGTTTTTTGGTATTTTTTTTCTTTCTGCGGGGTGACATATGATGGTGGAATTTTGATCCGTTAAGTTCGATTTAACCAGTTAAAGTCCATGTCAGACTTGATCCCAGGACATTGATCCGACCTTTATCAACTGGGATAGCATGAGATATGAGTTACTATTTTATTTCCAGCTCACACTTCTTACTTAGACAATTGTCAAATGAATTGGCCCAGAATTTTGTGATAAACATGACAAATAAAACTGAAAGAAGAAATAAAATATTCAAAAATTAATAATAAAAATTAAAAATGCTTTTTGTTTTCATAGATAAAAATATAAATAAAAAGTTGTGGGTTCAAAATCTATGAATTAATATCAAATGGTATATGAGTACATATTTGAAAGTATATAATTTTAGCAATAAAAGAAAGGTATTTTTTGGTGGTTGGTTTTGAAGGCTATCACAATGCAAGTGTAAAGAAAAAGAAGGTAACTATGGTGTTGTTTGTTAACCTGGGATTTATTCTTAATATTTCGAGATAAAAATCTCTTCTACAGAAGATTTCTGAAACTGAAGCTGTTGCTAGCGACCATCCATGGACAGTTGGTAGCAACAGCTTCAGTTTCAGAAATCTTCTGTAGAAGAGATTTTTATCTCAAAATATTAAGAATAAATCCCAGGTTTAACAAACAACACCATAGTTACCTTCTTTTTCTTTACACTTGTATTGTGATAGCCTTTAAAACCAACCACCAAACCAATATAAACAATGCTTCAAGCTTAAAAGGTATTTTTAATAATTCTGAATGCTTTTAAAAAAAAAAAATCTTTTCATGATGTTATATTAATCACATTCACTGAAGCTCAAAAAAAAGAATTTCAGAATTCTAAACTTTTCATCTTCTTTTCAAAACATCTATTACTACTACTACTACTACAACCTATATTAAATTTACTAGCAAAAGTATAGATACGCTATATCTATTATTATACTAAAACTGAGTGAATCAATGATTGTTTGCTAAAGGCTTTTTCCTATTTAGTTTAATGACACAAAATTCATATCAAAATATTCCTTAGTTCTAGGATTGAGTTTGAAAATAAAAGATCCATCTTAATTGGTTCTAATTAGTCGTAATTTGCAATTAAGTCAAAAACTGACCCGTCTCTTACTTGACATTCTGCCTGTCACTTTCCCCCTCTCTATGTATATCTTGATTACCTCCTCGTTATATATGTTAGTTTCTCTGTGAGTGTAAAGAGAGTGATTAGAGAGTGTGAAATATATTTATATGTTAAGTTTCAGAAGCAGCTAGCCCGTAGCTTCTCAACATCTTAATCGGGTCCATTTAAATTTAAATTAGGTCAAGCTTAGAAATCTTACAAAATGATTTTAATATTTTTTTTTTTTTAATTCTCTGAACGTATTCTTTTTTTAAAAATGTAATTCGCTTTTCAAACTCACTTCTCCCTAATCCCAATTATCTACCCAGAGCTCAATGGGTGACTCAACAGATCATGTTTTGTCTAGTATATATATATATATATATATATAATATATATATATATAAGACTTGGTTTGATGATTGCATAGCTGACAGTCACCAGTGGCTATTGTCTCTGTATCTATACTATCCTAACTTAGATATATATGCTCTATCACTATTTATTTATAAGTATAGCAAACTACATTATATATATATATATATATATATATATATATATATTATATATATATAGTATAGTGAGAAATTTGAAAAAACACAGGTTTAAATAAAATGAGTGGTAAGTTTATACTACATACCGTCGGATTCACTTCCATATATATATATATATATATATATATATATATATATGTTTATATGTTTTCCTTAGAGTCTTTTTATTAAAAGTATTAATCCTAGTTGAGAAATTAAAAATATATACATTGGACTTCATTTCATATTCAAATAACATCTGTCCAGTAGACTAGGGTAAAAATTTACACCCTTGAATTCACAGACAACAAAGAAGTCTAGGCTTAGTTGCGGTCTCCTTACTTTTTATATTTCAATTAAAACTACATGAAAATATCCAAGTCCAATATCAACTATGATTTGCGCTGTTCAATTCTTGTAAATTCTTGAAAATTCAGACTTGATTATAAAAAAACATTTTTGTTAATTTTCTTAATTTTTTTCATCATGGAGAAGCTATAGTCTATGATAAGGCTATTTTTTTTTTTTTTATGTTGGTACAAACATATTCACTTTGAATTTGAGTTTCCAGGAAATAATTTAGTCTTTTTGAATTTAATGCATCAATTTACTTGTAAAATATTCCATTAAAAAAGAAAAAATGGGCACAGTTAATGATAAACTTCTTTTGATGTAACAAGGGAGGTAACTCCAATATTAATTAGTAGTTTCCTTTGATGAGGTTCAGTGAACAGAACTTTTATTTGTTATATATATAAAATTGCATCAGATAAAAAAAGAAACACTGTTATAGAGAGAAATGCTTATTTTATTATCTTTATAATCAATATTGAATTTTAAGCTTTGTTAGGGGATTGATTTTCCCCATAACTAATGTGTAAAAACAAATTGATTAATGTCAGTATCATGCATTATAAAATTTGTTTGTTGTTTTTATTGGCTTTTTTTCTTTGTTTTGTTTTATCTTAAAGAAATGTAGCCACTCAAGTTAAGTAGAAGACACGTGTTTTTTTTTGTTTTTTAATGACTCCTTTAATTAAAGAGAGAGAAAAAAAACTTTTAGAGATTCATGCAGTACATTCATTTAGAAAACTTTTTCAACAATCACAGATAGTTGTATACAATATACTGTATATCTTAATGAGCAAAACACTTTATCTAAGTACGCGTTATGAATAAAGTTGTGTTATTTTAAAGGAATACACTTTGCAAATAATAATAATAATAATAATAATAATAATAATAATAATAATTGGCAGTTATAAAAGTTTCTTTTTCAGATAAAAAAATAAACTGACAGAGAAAGAAAGACAGGGCAAATTTCACAGTTTTTCAACAATTAAAATGCAATAAACGTAAAAATAAAATGTTCATATACACAGAAAGAAAAAATAAGTATGTGTGACCAAAGTTAGTAAGTAAAATTTGGTGGTTATGGGCTACTCCATCTTTAACAATATTGTCACTTCCTTTTTAAATTATGTCATACAATTTTTTTTTTCGTTAAATTCAAAGGACATGAAATATGATGATTATTAATATATTTTAAAATTTTAAATAAATGCTTTATATGAAAACTTTACTTGTTTTGTATCTTTAATTTCATATTTGTTTTTGTTTTTGTTTTTTTTGGTTTTGTTTTTTGTTGTTGTTTTTTAATAATTTCATAAGCCTCAATGTGAAGTATAAATGCTAAAAATTTGCATAAATGTCATGTTAATTAATATTGTTTACAACTTAAACAGAAAGTTGCAAGAAAAGAAATAAAAATTAATGACAACGCGACCATTTTGAATGTTTAAAAATAAGCACTTATTCCTTTCTGTGCTTTTTATGTTGTTGTTACCTGAATAATGTCCAGTTTAAGAAAACAACGAGGTAGGTTTATCTTATCGAAATATTTTTGATGTTATCTCAAAAATGTACGTAAATGTACAAATATAAGATTGACGAAAATACTTTTTGCATTTATTTTGTTTTGAATTAAGCAGTCAAGAATTTCCCTTCTTGAGAGATTCTTTCTCTTTTCAAAGTCAAGGTAATGAAAAAAGTAATCTTTAAAAAAAAAAAACACAAAAGAAATAAGTACTTACTTAAACAGTAAGAAGAATTAGAAAGAAAGAAAAATACGGTGGGGAAGTTGAAAGAAAAGAGAAACTTAATCAACTGCTTGTTGTGTGTCTCATAAGTAAATGTTATTGGCAGGTATTATTTACCCAACCCGTTCGCCACGGGTAGGATGTGACACAAGGTCGCAAGTATTGGGGCATCCAGCAAGGATCAAACTCGCTATTCAGTAGTAAGTAATGGATCTGTGAAAATAACTTGCTAGCCATTATTACCACAATGAAATGCCCTAAGTAAATATTACTGGTAAGTAGTAGTGTGGACAATGACAATAAAAGTTAATATATAAGTCCTTGTAGCAGTTCTATTTCATTCCAGGCTTTCAATACCTCATGGATACAAGACCCGGGTCAGTGGAACTACCCTCAGCCAAAATTAAACCATGGTCAGATAAATAAACCACGATTAATTCTGAATCGTGGATAGCAATGAGAGTGTTTTTTCGCACCTGTAAAAGTCGGTACGTCTTACCATCGATATTAACCGAACTCAAAGGGTGGGGCGATGTTTTTGGAAAACATCTGTACAATGTATATAACTCCTTGTGGGTCAGTTGGATAAAGTCTTTAGTCCCGGACAAAAGTTGTCCTTCCAGGTCGTAAATAGCCACTTGCTTGATTTTTTTAGACGCATTAAGTTGCTGTAAAACTTTAGCTGACCAAGACATTTTTCTTTCTTTCTTTCTTTTAGTCGTTCATTTAATGAAAGTTTTCGTTTTTTGTTTTCTTTCTTTTTTCTTTAATCTTTTTGATAAGTTATTTCGAAAAAAGATTTTGTTTTCGTTATTCTTTCAAGAAACTGTCTTTTTATATTTCCTACTTTACGCAACAGCAAACAGCAATTTTCTCAAACAAATAAAAAAAAGTTATGTGGGTTGAATAATCCATTACTGCGGGTAAATCGACATAATATTCGTCAGTCAGACCCAGAAAATGAACTTCGGTGGGTGGGTTTGCTTTGGTAGTTTTTTGTACAACGAATCACATTTTCGTTTGGCAGTTAAAGAGACTCTCTTTTGAGACAAATTGTTGCCAAAAAAACAAACAACACACACTCCTTAACTTTTTTTTTCTTTTCCTTTTGGAGTATTGGGTGGAGGTTGAATAGAAAGAAAGGTGGAATTACACAAGGGAAATAATTGAAAGTTTTAACTAAACCATGGGGTGTTTTTTTTCTAATTGTCAGCGTAACCGAAATTATTTTTTATTACGTTTCATATTACGAATTTTCATTATTTAAAATTTTTTTAATTTATGAAACTAATGTTCAGATTACCATTTAAAGATACATAATAATAATAACAATGATAATATTATAGATAAACAAATCCTTAGGGAAGTTATAATAGGCGCACAAATCGACTACAGAAAAGCCGACTGAACTTGCACAACGGTGTCAAAATTAAGGTGACCCAGAAAAAACAGAACCCAAATTATTTATTTTCCCTTTAAACTAACCTTAAACCCTAACCCTAACCCCTAACCCTAACCCCCCTAGTTAGAATTAACAGTTTTATTACAAAATTTGTGGGTTCTGTTTTTTCTGGGTCACCGGTTTACAGAGTGACCCAGAAAAAACAGAACCCAAATTATTTATTCATTTTCCCATTAAACTAACCCTAAACACCAAACTTAACCCTAATCCTAAACACTAACCCTAGACCTCCATAAAACTGTTAATTTTAACATTAACAGTTTTATTACAAAATTTGTGGGTTCTGTTTTTTCTGGGTCACCCTAATTTTGACACCGTTGTGCAAGTTCAACTAAAAGGCCTATGACATGGTCCCACATACCTAGATTATTGGGTGAATTTAATTGTTTATTAAAGATTTAAAGATACATAATAATAATAATGATAATAATAACATAAATATAAATTTCACTTTCCCTAACTTGCAGGAAAAAATAAACCACCTTATGTACATGGATGATATAAAAAAATTTGCAAAAACTGAAAAAGATCTAGAAAAGAACTAGAAACCCTGGTACAAACCATAAGAATATCTAGCCAAGATATTGGAATGAATGAATAGAGGTGTTATGCTAGTAATAAAACAGGGGGAAAGAAAAATAATGGACGGAATACAACTATAAAATCACTTGGAGAAAAAGAAAGTTACAAATACTTAGGAATTTTAGAAGCAGACAATATCAAACAAACAGAGATGAAAGGAAAAGTTAAAAAAAGAATACCTCAGGAGAACAAGAAAACTCCTAGAAACCAAGCTCAGCAGCAGAAATCTCATCAAAGGAATAAAGAACCTGGGCTGTCCCCGTTATAAGATACTCTGGGCCATTCTTAAAATGGGAATACAAAGCTAGGCACATCTGGATTGGGAAGGTGTTCCACTGGGAATTATGCAAAAAGTTTTGACCCAACAACAAAAACGCATAAAATTCTCTGGGACTTTGAGATATAGACAGATCACCTTATCCCAGCCAGGAGACCAGACCAAGTATTGATTATTAACAAAAAAAAAAAAAAAAAAAGAACTTGCCAACTGGTAGACTTTGCAGTTCCAGCAGATCACAGGGTGAACATGAAAGAAAACGGAACGATAGACAAATACCTAGACCTTGCCAGAGAATTGAAAAGGCTGTGGAATATGAGAGTGAAAGTGATACCAATTGTAGTTGGTGCAATTGGAACAGTCCCAAAAAGCTTGGAAAAAAGACTGGAGGAACTGGAAATCAGAGGAAGAATTGGGACCATCCAGACTAGTGCATTACTGCAATCGGCTAGAATACTCAGAAGAGTCCTGGAGACCCAAGGAGACTTGTTGTCACTTAGACTCCAGTGAAATAACATCAGCTAACACTGGTGTAAAATACTAACATAATATTGAAGATACATAATAATAATAATAATAATATTCGCAAATGCAGACCGGGTATTTTCACATTGTGGTTTTTATTGGTTTTTTTTTTTTTTTGGGGGGGGGGGTCAATATCTGCAATATTCATCTTTAAGACAGCAGATCATCTCCCCATATTTATTTGGTCCGACTCTTTGCCTCCAGACAATTTCCCCAAGGCAGGAGGCAAACAAATTGTCACTTGTTCCAAATTGATGTCTAATTTTTCTTTTCGCCCCCCAATGAAAGAACTTGCTTTCGTCTATCTCCACAACTATAGGAAATCCATCTTCCTTCAACCCACCAAGTTCCTGTGGATGATTCTCAATGAACTTCTCACACTCTTTCCTCAAGAATTGACACCAATTTCCTATGGTTGATTCGCTCAAACATGTCTCGGAAGCCATAAAATCCTGAGGAACATTCTTAGCCCACATATGTATTATGGCTATATGGTTTTGAACCACGCACAAGTTTGTGATCTTAGCCACACTCTGCACCCTACATGACCCGCACAGTGTGCACATCCTGAAGGTCTCATTTGCGGGTTATGGCATAATCATGTGCCCATGCCCGGATTGCAGGTGAATCCAGGTTGCCTTATGAGCTAGATTTTGGTGGGAGAATGTGTTGCAGATAACAAGTCCGAGTCCATTTTTATTCCTGCCTCCCAGTCCATACTTACCCAGCGCCGCCCAGGTTCCATGATCTTGTCCTACTCTGGCGTTATAACCACCAAGAAGAAAGATTTTATCAGCTTTTGGGATGGAGGTTATGACCGACCTGAGACTCTGGTAGAAGGTCAGAGTTACCTCTTTGTTGCTGCCAAGAGTGGGAGCATAGACAGAAATACCAGTCATAAAACGTTTGCCTGGCAGTGGAGCCCGAATGTGCATGATCCTGTCACTAACGCTGTGTGGCTGTTCAATAAGATTGACCAGCTCTGTGCAAATTGAAAAGATCACTCTGCCCACCTGACTCTCTCCCACTGGCCTACCCTTCCAAAAGAAAGTGTACCCAGCCCCTGCTTCTGTCAATTGGTCCTCATCGCTGAAGCGAACTTCCGCAAGGGCCGCGATGTCTACTCCGTATCAAAACAGTTCCTTTGCCACGATATCAGTGAGTCACTCGGGGTTTCCTGATCCCTCAAGATCGAGAAGTGTCTGAACTTTCCAAGTGGCTATTGTAAGCCTAGAGTTTTTGTTGTAATATTTTCTTGTTTTCGCCCTGCTAATGTAAACAGCTGCCAAACCACAGGTTGCCGGCCAGCTTGATAGGTAAACAGGCATTTGTTTAAGAGACCCTTCCCAGATGTTTGGATGAGCAGTGCTAACCTATGGGCTACTCAGTTACTCATGACCTCGCTGAGGCATGTTGCTGTTCAATCAACGTTTGTGACGTTAGATAGGTCATGAGCTGCACCACGTGCATATTCATAGCTGTGTGCTTCCAGCCCCATCAAGCCTGCACACGTCACCATTCCTCCATTGCCGTGGGATTTTTAGAGACTTGTAGAAATATCTGCACATGTTGACATGTGCGCTTGTGTGATATGCACTGCATGCTCTCCTTCCCCAAAGTCTTTTATCAGTGACAAGTCGAGACAAGATGACTGAAAGGCATCGGGGAATGCAGGTTTTACTTCAGAGTTTCCTTCTCCTAGGTGGATGATCTGACAAGATCTATTGGTAAAATTTTTAAAATACCGGTAAAAAAATAAGTGATGCCTTAAGTTTTCTAAGTTTTAACTTAGTATAAGTCCAAAGATTCCTTTTTCTATTAGATAGGTGACCTGGTTACAATTTTATCAGCTTCGACTAGTGTAAATTACAAATTCAATTAAACACAAAAAGGTTTTAAACTTTAAAAAATTGAACAAATAAGACATACATGACTAGAAAATTCCTGAAATTTAGAAATTTTGACAATTTATCTTATATTGAAAATATACAAAATTGATAATACAGACTTTTCAATTTATCTGAGAATTTTAAATCAGACCTTCATATATATCGCCTGTTAACTTCTGCAAATCTGAAGTGGAAGTGTCCAATCTGTTTCAGACATTTCCCTGAAACAAAAGCTTTTACAAAATCAGAGGTGTTAAATTTACCAAGACAATAGCTCTTAGTACAATAGCTCGACAAAGGAGGAGTGGGGGGGGGGGGGGGCAATTATATTGAAGCTATGAATCAGCCATGTAAAATGAATTATACTCTATTCGAGAATAACACTTTCAAATTAAAAACTGCTACAAAAATATCATTGGTAGCCGTTGGGTGAATAATCTGGGATATAAAGCTGATGTGAATATGGGGCTAGATTTGTTGCAAAGAGGCTTCTCACGGGTGTATGGGGAAGATTATGTAGACACGTTCTCCCCAGTGACAAATCTAACTTTGATAAGAATTAGATTTAAATTGTTGTACAATTCGATTTGCTTATACACCAGCTTGATGTCAAAGGTGCCTGTTTAAATGCTCCATTAGACTTTGATTGATATATATATATATATATATATATATATATATATATATATATATATATCCACCAAAAGGTTGTTTTTTTTTTTAATTTATATTTTCAATGTCTCATTGAATTTTTAATCTACACTTACATTTTTTTTTTGTCTAGAATCATTTGTTTGTACACAGTTATAATAATATGAAATATTCCTAATACAAATAATTTGTACAGCTGTATTGTTTCAAATGTATTCCAATATATTGAACGGCTGCCTGGGAATGAATTCGTTGAAACTCTGGCATCTGGCAACTGACCTGGTAAATGCTCATAAGGTCATTAATCATTTTAACAACAGCAACCGTGAGCACCTTTTTGATCTCCATGTTTCTAACACACGTGGGTATACCTACAAAGTCAGAAGACAGCATAGCTCATGTGATTTCAGAAACGCTCAGAGTTGCCGAGGCATGAAATAAGCTGCCTGCACCTGTTGTGGGCTGCCAAAACACTGCATCTTTCAAAGCCTCCATGCTTCCTGTAGTCCGCCAACACTATACCTGATACCCCCATCCACACACATATGCACACACGCGCACACATACATGTATATTATTACTGTATGCTATTCATGTTCCTGACACTAATACATTATTCTGTGTACTAGATATGAGACTTTGATGAGTTGTGATGCACCTGAGCACTGTACACAATAAATTTCATTATTTCATTATTATAATATGAATAATTTATAACACAACCTGTCGGTGGGGCTTAGAATATTCTGACTTTTTATCAAAAGTTTTTTAACAAATTAGAAAATATCAATCCTGTTAAGAAAAGATTTATTTTTTGAATTTTAAAATCTTGACTCTAAGTCTACTTTAAACCGCTTACAGCGGCTCTCCCACACTGTGATACTACCGTAAGTCGCCGGCAGTGGCTCTTGCACTTCTTTACACTGAAAAATCATTACGTGAACACCCCTACCATTGTTTTGTTCTGTTTGTGAACCAACTCTGGGACTGGTACTTGATCCTTTTGCAAAAGGGAAACCAGTTGAATGGAATTTGCTACAGGCGTGAGGGAAATTTGGTCGGCAAAGAGTTAAGTTGGAGTTAAAATATTTATCTATAGAATTGACCAATAGGGAGACCATGCCTGCACTTTAAAGATGTCTGTAAGAGAAACATGAAGACATACCACATTAACACCAACACATGGGAGGCTTGTGCAGAAGACCGTGCTACCCGGCGACTCGTCGTCAGACAAGGAACAAAAAGGAGTGAAAAAGAGCCAAAAGGAAGGAGAGACAACAGCATCTCCAGCAAGCATCACTGTTTGTTTGCAGTCACTGCTCATTCAAAAATTGGTATGTTCAGCCACTCACACAGTTGCAGATAAAAAAAATAAATAAAAATAAAAATGGACACTACGCCATCGTCTTTAGTAGACGGAAGGATGCCAACAAAAACAATAGAATTGTCATTATGGTGAAGACAAACATAGTTATCTCCCCTGGATCAATTCACGATAAATACTAAAGAATTTTCACCACATATCAAATAAAGCTTAAGACAATTACCGTACTCGTCTTTTATTACAGTATGTATCTATTTACTACTAAAATTCGACTTATACACGAAGATACACGGTAAAGTAGGAAATGTTTATTTTCTAATCATATTCATCGGTATATATTTCTCCAACACTGCCATGTCTCTAAAAAATAAATAGTTTGAAATAGTTTGCAAATTTATGAAATTTTTGGAAGGGGAGGTAACTCTTTATTGATTCGACATTTAGTGACAATGAACCAAGTTAAAAGCTATATTAAAAGCATTTTATTTTTTAAGGCAGTCCAAATAAGAGAAGATTAGTCTGACAGAAGAAAGGGGAATTGAATGGTCGGCAATTAACTGGACTTTGCCGTGCCATTTCAATATGGATGACGAAAGAGTTATCGACACAATCGGAATAAAAAAAAGGTTTCCCACGTGAATGAACATCAGGAGTGGAAAATATTGATAATAATACCACCTCAGTTATAGGTTAAATAGTATCACTGCTGTTCTTCTACAAGGATGGATTAGGTATTAAATAACCTATGAAGGTTGATATGCCGTTAAACAAAGAAACCTGAAAATAATAATTTGTTTGCAGTTATATGGTTTCAAGTATTCCTATGTAATACAAATAATTTTCAAATAGATCTATTTGACTCATCACTGGGATCCTAACAAGTAATACCAAATCCGGGTCAGAGTACTCGACACTCTCCAGAGCTGGATCCTCATCATTGGATGCAGTTTAATGTCATACCCGTTTATAGTTTAGGGTTGGTTTTGTTTTCTTCGATGATGAACTTGAATGAAAAAACTTTAGTTGCATGGTTTAGTTTTCTTAAAATTCTGCAGGGGGGGGGGTCACAAAAATCGATTATTTTGTCATTTGTATCCCACCAGCAAGATATTTCAGCAATATGTGTCATGGAACAGATAGTGGCAGATAGTAGAAAGCAACATTTTCTCCTTTAAGCTAGAGAATCTCAACGTAAAAAAAGCAAGGGTAATCTGAACATCAGCTACATAAATTAGAGTAACCTCCCCTTGTTTCTTTCACTTTGAGGAAGCCGTAAATTTACACTGAAAATATGAATTTGTTTGAATCAATACAACTACATGTTTTTAACACAAAAATATGATAAAATGTGTTCTTGATAACAATTAAGTTCATTTTAAATAATCCGCAAGCACAATTAAGAACACCTTTTGATATTTTGTGTTAAAACATGCAGATGTATTGATTTGAACAAATTTGTATTTACAGTGTAGATTTACAGTGAAATGAAAATGGCTGACCAAGACATATGGCTTCCTCAAAGTGAAACAAACAAGGGAGGTTACTCTCATTTATGTAGCTAATGTTCAGATTACCAAGTTAGAGTGAGAGAGAGATTCAGCAGTGGCAACATTTGGTTTCACCATTTCTATTTCCACCAATGATGTTGGCTTTTAGGACAAAGTCAATTACATTGATAAGTTAATTAAAATTAGTTTGTACAAAACCACAAGTAGGGTTGAGGCAAGAGCCAGCGTGTACCACTCCTAAACAGGGGGAGGGTTTCATATATTTTTATGTATTACTTTATGAAAAATGACGTGCAGTGGAGTGCCCCCCCCCCCATCATAGATGTGGAGGGGATGAGACTCTAACACCAGCCCTGGTTGATGCACCTCATTTGGTTTGGTTTGTTTTATGGCATATCAACCTCAGTGGGTCATTTAATGCCGACAAAGTTTTGAAATAAATTCATTCTTAAGTTGATACTCAATTTTTTATAAACACATTTTTCTATTTAACCCAGAGATGGGACCCTAACAGGTACTACCAATCTGAGTCAGAATGGACCAGAACTCGAAAAATGAAACCTCACCATCAGATAGAGTTTAACATCATGAAGAGCCTCAGTCACACCTTCTAGCACCCATATGGATAAAAAGGGTTGGGGCTTGCCATAAGGGCAATAGGGTCAGACAATCATATAGGGATGCACCTTGTAAGGCTTGAACTCATTACACAGTAATGGTATGCTAACCAACACTCCATCAACATATATGTATATCATCATCATCATCATCCTGTCGCACAATTAGCACAGATATCATGACAATCTCTCACCAACCTTCCCTATCATTCATTGTCCCCAGGAGGTCTTCTGCACAGCATCCAGTATTCTCACAGAGTTGGTCAATGTAGGTCTTTGCTAGGTGGCCCACACTAGCATGTCCATGTGTTGGCTTCCACAGGAGAATGTCACTTATGAGTTCGTCCTTGCTCCTCCAGCCGTTTTCAGCATAACTTGTCCGTCTCACTCGGATGGTTTGTGAGATAGGAGGCAGGTAGCCGTACAGCTGCTTCCTTGTCAGGTGTTGCTTCCATGACTTGTTCAAGATCGCACGCAGCATTCTTGTGTTGCTCCCATCTAGCTTATTCTCAAGGTGCCTCGTTAGGGTCCAAGTGGTGCAGCCATACAGCAGCACTGATATAACCACAGCTTGGAAGAATTGTCGCTTTAACTTGTCAGTGAGATCAGATTTCCATATGACTGATAATCTGTTCGTAGCTGACCATGCCTTTCCTATTCGTGTATTAATATCACTTTCTGTGGATGAGATATTACTACCTAGGTATGTGAATTGTTCTACTGGCTTTAGAGGCTTACCGTTGAGTGTAGAGATGTCTCCTTTCTTTTTGAAACACATGAACTCGGTTTTATCGGAGTTCACATAGAGGCTGATATTATTTGCTGCCTTCTCCATGCTATGCAGTAGTGACTCGGCCTGTGCGGTGTATCTGCAAAAAGTGCTAGGTCATCAGCATCTGTGACAGTCTGTGCGGGATATTGTCTGCTTCTTCCCTTTTTTAGCGTGAAACCTTTTGTAGGACTCCAGCGGCTATATCAAAGAAATCTGTGTCACCATCAGGTGAGTGTACCATTGCTTTAGTGACTTTGTAGAGCATCATTATAGCAGCAACCATTTCTTTAGGGAGACCGTATGCTAGAAGTATTTGTTTCATTTTCCCTCTGTGTATGGAAATTAAATCCCATGGAAAAATCTACAAATAGCAGCGTTAACCCCTTCTATGATCTGACGAATAGTCAGGATCTGAGAGGTTGTGGATCAATTTCTGCGGAATCCGTTTTGGTTTTTCCTCTATTTCGGGTTGGATGCGATTAAGAAGAAGGGCATTATATATCTTGGCTGCAATAGCAGTAAGAGTTATGCCTCTGTAGTTCCTAGCGATTCCAAGATCTCCCTTTTTGGGGATTGGGAGGATGCAGCCTTTGGTCCAATGATCTATTCTATTTTCTCTATATACTGCATTGCATAGCCTAAGCAGTATATCATTGAACTTTCTCATCTTCCATATCTGGGGGGGGGGGAGGCGGTTTCGTCAAGGCCTGCAGCTTTTCAGCCTTTTAGTTTTTTAAAGACTTCGTTGAGTTCTTCTGTTGTAAAATCTCCTAGTTTGATGTCTAGTTGTCTATCTATGATCTTTTGGGTATTATTTTGTATGATTTTAGGGGGGTTCACCCGGCAGTTTCTGGAAGTAGTCTTTCCATTTCTGAAGTCTATCTTTTTGGCTGGTTGCCTTTAGCTTTGATCTAGAGGTACGTTTCCGACCACTAATTTTATTTACTGTTTGCCATGCTAATCGCGACTGTCTGTCCTCCAACGATAGTCTGATATTATTTATCTGTACTTGGATGTATTCTATTTGTTCTTTTTTGTATGTTTTGGTTAGTTCTATCTGCGCTTTCTTGAGGTTGTGTAAATTGGTGTTAGGTTTTTTTTTAATGTTGGGCTGCTTTTTTGATATCATTTCTCTTTTCTCCAACTGCTTCTGTCTCACATGGAACAGAGTGTTTGGCTCTTAGTTTAGTCGGTACGCACTCAGCTGCTGCTTCTAGGTGGGCACTGACAAGGTTTTCGTATTCCTCATTTGGAGTGGAACTTTCAGATGTCTTCTGGAGGATATCGAATTTATTTCTTACTGCTAGAGTAGCGATTGCATATATTGCTGTTGGCAAGTGACAACCACTCGTATCGTACAAATTTACTGGTTTGCCTTTTGTTTCTATGTAAGCTTTGACTATTCTGTGATTGGAGGATACTCCTTCGAAAGACAAGTATACTTCGCAGTTCATTGCACTATTTATCCATTTTTTATTTATTAGGATATATTCTAATTGGGCTTTTATATTATTTGGGTAAGTGTAGGTCCATAGTTTGCCCTTTCTTTTTTGGTATTTGGTGTTCAGACATACAAGCCTGTTCTCAAGAGAGAACTCGGCTAAGAGTTCGCTGTTTCTATTTGGGATGTTATGTAAGCAGTTCTCGGTTTTGTCTATCTGCACATTCATGTCGCCCCCAATGATCAAGACCATGAGTCTGGGAATCTGTCTGCACAGGGAGGATATCTCATTGTAGAACTTTACAATGTCCGTTTCTTTGCTTGCATTAGTGGGGCTAGCACAAGACTACTGTTATGCAGGGATTTCCGTGGCAT